>LNAC01000489.1:1095353-1200508 GCA_002007465.1 Ailurus styani
CTCTCTCTCTCTCTCTCTCTCTCTCTCTCTCTCTCTCTCTCTCTCTCTCTCAAATAAATGAATAAAATCTCTAAAGAAAGAATTGTAGGATCAGTTTGTTAATTCCTGAAAATGCAGATGGGATTTTGATTGGGATTGTGTTGAATCTGCAGGCCAGTTTGGGGAGTACTGCCATTGTGAAAATATTTAGTCTTCCAATGTATGAACACTGGAGGCCTTTGCATTTTCTTGAATCTTTGTAATTTATTTCAACCATGCCTTGTAGTTTTCAGATAATGAATTTTGCACTTATTTTATAAAATTTATCCCCAAGTATTTTATTATTTTAATGCTGTTGAAAATAAAAATGTTTTCATAATTTCATTTTGGACTATTCATTTTAATTGTTTTCATAATTTCATTTTGGACTATTCATTCATTCATTTTAAGTATAGAGAAATATAATAGATATGTTTTTATAATTGATCTTGTATTCTAAAGCCAAGATAATTTCAGCTCACTCAATATCTTTCATCTATTTTTCTTCCCTAATTGCACCGATTAGAACAACCTTCAGTATCATGCTGAATAGAAGTGGCAAGAGTGAACATCCTGGTCTTGTTCCCGATCCTGGCTACCTTTTGCCATTAAATGTTTTAACTGTAGGTTTTTCATAGATGTTTTGTATCAGGTTGAGGGAATTACTTTCTATTTCTACTTTGTTGAATACTTTTATCAGGAAAGGGTATTAAATTGTATCACTGCTCTTTCTGCATCTATTGAGATAGATGGTAATGTGGTTTTTGTCCTTTACTGTATTAATATGATAAACTGTAGTGATAGGTTTTCATATATTGAACCAACCTTGCATTCCTGGGATAAATCCCAGTTTTTGTGGTGTATAGTTTTTTTTAATATATATTGCTGGATGCGATTTGCTACTATTTAGTTGCAAATTTTTGAACCTCTATTAGTAAGGGCTATTTTCTATATTTTTCTTCTCAAGTGATTTCATGAAATGAGTTGGCAAGCATTCTCTCCTCTTCCATTCTTTCAAAGTTTTCTAAGGACTGGCATTAACTCTTCAGATATTTGGTACAATTATAATCATCAGCATTCCCTTGTGAGAACTTGTTGATTACTAATTCAATTTCTCTGTTATAGGTCTATTCCGATTTTCCATTTCTTTTGAAATCAGATTCAGGGGGTTGTGCCTTTCTAGGAATTCTTCTATCTCCTCTAGGTTATCTAACTTTTTTGGCATATAATTGTTCATAGTATTCCCTTAGAATACCTTTTATTCCTATAAGATTGGTAATCACATCTTTCAGTCCTGATTTTAGAATATGAATCTTCTATTTTTCTTAGTCTAGCTAAAGGTTTGTCAATTTCCTTGATATTTCAAAGAACCAACCTGAAGTTTTGTTGATTTTCTCCACTGCTTTTCTATTCTTTATTTACACTCTCATCTACAGCCTTCCTTTTGCTTGCTTTGTTTTCACTTTGTTCTTCTTTTGCTACTTTCTTAAGGTGGAAGTTTATGTTATTGATTTGAAATCTTTCTTCTTTTTTAATACAGGCATTTAAAGCCATATATTTTCTTCTAAGTACTGCTTTAGCTGCATCCATTTGACTTGGTATGTTGTGTTTTTATTTGCAATAATCTCAAATCATCTCCTAATTTCCCTTTTGATTTCTTCTTTTCCCTTTTAATTATTTAGGATTGTGGTTAATTTCTACATATTTGTGGATTCTTCCAAAGATCATTTGTGATTACACAAGAAACAAACAAACCCTGGTCTCATTATGTTTGGCCTAATTTTTTATGTAGGTGCAACAAGAATAGTAATTAACCCGGAAGTCTCCCTGAGCATACAGTCTTTAGTGAATTAAGTCCAAAGAACTTCTGTCATGAAATTTTCATGAGGGATCTTGGATTGGATTTGTAAAAATACCTATCCTTTGTCATTATATCCTAGGACTAGGAAGCCAAGCCTAACACATCTTCTCCCAAATTTTACCTGCTGTATCTATATATTTCAGTTACGTCTTCTCTCTTGAGGTGCCCAAAATTTGCTAAGGTCTCCTGCCTGGCAGAAATTGACCTTCTCCAGCCCCTATGAGACTGAAGCTAAGCAAGGTACCAAACCAGTTTTCTTGGAAGGATTTTTAAGGTATTGATTCTACATATGAAATCAATCCTTATTATTTAATAATGGTCTTTCCATACTTGCTCAAATTAGTATCATTTTAAAATGTGACACTCAAGGTATGGTATGACCTTGGCTGGACATTAATATATCCAATTGCATCCTGGTAAAAATGAGAGCAGATTCTCTTTGAGCCTATGTACATAATTTTATTTCCAAGAAAACTACGAAGTCTCAGTAAAAATGTTTTCTGAATTGAGAGGGGGCTTCAGTGAGACTCAAATTCCTTTAAAAATGTTTCCAGTTATATTATTCAGCCATCACAAATCCGAATATTTACCATTTACATCCATGTGGATGGAACTGGAGGGTATTATGCTAAGTGAAATAAGTCAGTCGGAGAAAGACAATCATCCTATGCTTTCACCGATATGTGGAACATAAGAAAGTGCAGAAGACCATAAGGGAAGGGAAGGAAAATTGGATGGGAAAAAATCAGAGAGGGAGACAAACCATGAGAGAGTCTGAACTATGGGAAATAAGGGGTGCCTGGGTGGCTCAGTCATTAAGCATCTGCTTTTGGCTCAGGTCATGATCCCAGGGTGCTGGGATCGAGCCCCACATTGGGCTCCCTGCTTGGCGGGAAGCCTGCTTCTCCCTCTCTCACTCCCTCTGCTTGTGTTTCCTCTCTCTCTGTGTCTCTCTCTGTTCAATAAATAAATAAATAATTTTTTAAAAACTATGGAAAATAAACTGAGGGCTGCTGAAGGGGAGGTGGATGGGGGAATGGGGTAACCGGGTGATGGGCATTAAGGAAGGCGCAAGATGTGACAAGCACTAGGTGTTATATGCAACTGATGAATTGTTGAACACTAGATCTGAAACTAATTATATACCATATGCTGGCTAATTGAATTTTTTTAAAAAAGAAAAATGTTTCAGTTTACAAAACCATAAACTACTAAATTTAGAGTTAAAAACAGCTTATTTTAAAAAGGGCTTTATAATTGGAAAAAAATAGAAAATAAAATGATAGCAACATCATTGTAAACAAATAACAACAGTTATATTTTCATTAGTTTAGTTGGTGCTGTGTTCTTAGTTTTTCTAATTCTGAATAGAACCTGCATTCCTGAAGTATATCTGCTTGGAGACTAAAAGAATTTCTCTAATTCTTAATAGTCAAGCTGACCATTAGCTTGATAGTTGTCTAAGCATTATCAGCTCAAAATCTTATCTAAGAGTCTATCCACTCAAGTATCAACAGTTCATGGTATATGGTAAAGTCCTTCCCACAAAGTCTTGAGACTCTTTTTCATAATTTGTTTCTTTGTTTTTACAAATTATATCCTGAAGCTGATAGTAGAGCTTTCATGAAAGCATCACAGGGAAGGATAAAACTATTTGACAGGACTGGACAGCTGTAGTAAATTTATCAGGGTAACCAATAGTATAAAGAATGTAGAAGAGTAAAATTCTCTACTAGAGTATAGGAAATAACATTTCATAAAGGCTTGATCAAGAATTCTCCTGAAGGTAATACTATATTGTTGACTATGAAGGCCCTGACAAATCTCCAGGGCCTTGCTTTAAACCTTAAAATCTCTGAAATAGTTGTATTAATAAAATTTACTTATATAAACTTAACCTTGGGAAGGCTGAGCATCTCTTCTGATTTGGAAATTCTTCCCATGAAACTTTTATAATAATGCCAAACTAATTAAGATATATGGAGCTATCAAAAAACCCTAATTATTTCTGGCATCTGTTTTTGATAAGCTGAAATAAGAAAACTTTGTGCTTTTTCATGGGACATCCGGGAAATCTCAAGGACAGTTTTAACCTACTGAGCTACCCAGGCGCCCACAAGGACAGTTTTAGATATTAAACATATCCTGAGATAACCTATTAATTTTTAATGTAGGTTTTGATCTTGGGAAGCATAACAGAAAGAGTTTTCAGAGGATAACTAGTAATTTTACTAAGAATTGTGGGTTTCTGAAAAACAATGCCTATGAATAAAGCACAAAAAATAGTAATTAACTTAAGAAAAGAAAAAGATAAAACAACAATAAGGAAGCTTAGCTCTTTCATAAGTGAGGAACCTTTGTTTTTTGTTTAAAACATAATAACCATTTCCACTGTCAAAAACCATACCTCTGAGCCAAGGAATCCACCTTGACTATTTTTACAGTTAACATGGGAAGAAGCCAGGTTTCACTAAGGAGGGAATGACTACTGTCTGTCTGCTTCTCCTCACTCCCATTCTTTCTTTCATGAAAGAAATGTTATGAAAAATAATAATAAAGAATATAATCAAGTCAACAAAAATCAGAAAGAGTAATTTAGGTGGAATTTGTAAACTCTGCTGAGAAGATTATAAAGAAGGTAAAGAGTAACATCTAGTAACATCCTTGTTAAGAATTCTAAGACAGGGGCACCTGGATGTCTCAATCAGTTAAGTGTCTGCCTTCCGTTCAGATCATGATCCCAGGGTCCTGGGATGGAGCCCCTCAGTGGACTCCCTGCTCAGTGGGGAGTCTGCTTCTCCCTCTCTCTCTGTGTGCATGCTCTCTCTCTCAAATAAATAAAAAAATATTTAAAAAAGTGTTCTAAGACAAAGTTATCATTTTAATAGAGAGAGAGTCAAATTCTAGGAATTCTAAAAAGCTCCATTTCTATTAAGAATGCATTTGGCAGGGGTGCCTGGGTGGCTCAGTGGGTTAAGCCTCTGCCTTCGGCTCTGGTCATGATCTCGGGTTCCTGGGATCAAGTCCCGCATCGGGCTCTCTGCTCAGCGGGGAGCCTGCTTCCCCCTCTCTCTGCCTGCCTCTCTGCCTACTTGTGATCTCTCTCTCTCTGTGTCAAATAAATAAATAAATAAAATCTTTTTAAAAAAATACATTTGGCAGTAAAGATTTCACAGGCTTTTTTCTTTATGGTTAAACCTACTGAAACTAAGCTAATTCTGTCAAAATTTAAATACATTTTGTTGGTTCTTTTCGGACTCAGTAGTTGCAGCTATCATAAACAAGGACAAATAAAAACTACCATTTTGTAAACTTTTTCAACTTCCTATATACATTTTCATCCATTCAGAATACAATAAAACTACTCTCACAAGAAACTTAATTTACAACAAATAAGCACTTGTATTTCTGTCAGTATTGCTCCTTGTATTGTCTGAACCACATATAACCAAAGCAACTAACTTCTATATTTACAGAAAAAAAATGGATAGACATTTGAAGACTCTGTCATATGTAATCATATGCAAGCATTTAGACAACTATGAAAGCTTATAAATACAAATAACACAACTCTCCACAGCAACTCACACCTCTGTCTAGTTAAAATGGGAAAAAGGAACATGTTCTTTAACATGACTCAAAGATATAGCCACACCAGAGCACAGAAGGAAACATTTCTAAATAGAAGTATAAAATCTCTGCAAACAACTTTTCAGTACTCACTCTTAAAACTCTCTTATTTAATAATTTTCCATAAATTAACTCAGTTTAAGTCCACAATTTTACATTAACTAAGAATGCTTCAAATTATGTTTAAGCTTTCAAACTTCAAAACATAATTATTGTTAATATGGAAGTTTTTTGGAATAATGAAATAATTTAATTGAACACATGAACACAAATGTATATTTTTCATAAACTTAAATATTATGTGGGAGTCATATAAGCTTATTTTATTATTAAGCCAATATTAGCAGTTTAAAAAGTTCAGAGTAAGTATTCTCTTTATGAGTAAAAACAAATGAAAATCATGCTAAAAACATAAATGTACATTATACCACATTTTTAAAAACTCAAGGAAAAGATGTATAACTACTACTTATTTTTAAACCAAAATTATTAATTTAGTCTAATGTGTCAAAAGATTAATCTTTATAATGTAAACTTGGATTATAAAAATGTTTCTAAACTAGTTATTTCTAAAATATTATCACAGTTCAATTTCTGCATTTCCTGTGCATTTTGGAGATTTCTATTTATATAAGCATTTCCAAAAGAAAACAGATATTCATTATTCATCACTCAAAGATCAAATGATCAGATGATAAAATCAAAGTCCCGGGCGCCTGGGTGGCTCAGTGGGTTAAAGCCTCTGCTTTCGGCTCAGGTCATGATCTCAGCGTCCTGGGGATCGAGGCCCGCATGGGGCTCTCTGCTCAGCAGGATGCCTGCTTCCTCCTCTCCCTGTCTCTCTGCCTGCCTCTCTGCCTACTTGTAATCTCTCTCTCTGTGTCAAATAAATAAATAAAATCTTTAAAAAAAATCAAAGTCCCAATTATTGCTGCCACCAATGAGAATAATATAGTGGCCATACTTTAACCAGAAACAAAAATTAAAAATCAATAGGGGAAATGAAAAAGGCAAAACCAAAAGTAAACAAAATCAGAGAATAAAGAAATTTAAAGCCCTATGCTGCTTGCTTGGGATTTATTCCTAAAGCCAAGAACAGACTTAACTGGTCTGAAACTTTCCATGGGGTATACTTCCCCACCAATGCAGTTTACTTGTCTCCATGTGGTAAGAATATGCGTGTTATCTCAGTGGATGACCTACAAACTGTTGAAGTATAATTTTCTGTAAGACTGAGTCAGGACACTTATGCATATATTAAGGGAATATATGTGACATATTTCCTGAGACTTATTAATTAGGGAACCAGTAAGATGATAAAACGATCCAAAGAACATTTGAGAAAAGAGGTATTAATAGGCAATGTTACAATGAGATTACTTAGTTAGGTACAAAACTGGCCAATGACTTACATGGCCATAAATTTGAACTTTTGGGGGTACCATCACCAGAGAACATATGCAGGGTTAAATGGGAATGTCGGGTGAAGAGTGAGTAATTATTTTAGTGTAATTATGTCCTAAATATTCCATGCATTTTTCCTTTGCTAAAGCTGGGAACTCTACAATGGAATTATCTGTTCCATTTGACAGAAACTATTTGCATTTCTTCTGGATAAAAATTTACAAAAGAGCTTCTGTACCTCCAGAGAGTTAAGACATTCCTGACAACAGAAAGTCAAACCCAGAACTAGGTTTCTAAATCTTGGATAATTTTCCTAATGAGCCACAAGTTAAAAATATTAATTGGAAGATACTATTTATTACAAAATAACACTGGGAATTAAGACATAAACAATGAGCATATAAATTATTTCCTTAAGTCTCTTTATATTCAATTTGAGAATGCATTAGTCATTTTTTTCCAGAGTACTATTTCAGGCAGGAGGTATTCTGATATTTAGAAATGCTTATGAGGGGTACCTGGCTAACTCAGTCAGTAGAGCATGTGACTCTTTATCTTGGAGTTGTGAGTTTGAGTCCCATGTGGGGCACAGAGGAAAGAAAGGAAGGAAAGAGAGAAAGAAAGAAATTGTTAAAAAAAAATAAAATTTCATATCATCACGAACACAGGTTGGAAAGGTTATTCTAAGCTGTGCTGCTTTTTCAGTTGCAGGATATTTGATTCCAGAGAAGAAAATAACAAACCTCACAATCTGATAGCAAGGCAAAAATTGTTTACAAGTACTACTTGAATAAGATCAAAGCTGTACTCCCCCGCTGTGCTCACCTCTCTCTAAAGCAGACCAAGGTATGTCACTCCACATTTCTGAAATGAGTCTGTCCTTCAAGAATTCATTCTGGCTACCAGGAAACTATATAATAACTACACAAATTTGCTTTTGAAAGAAAAACTACTAAGTGATCTTAGTTGCAAAGTTCGGCAAAGAAGAAATCTTCCCAATAACTAGACAGATAATATTCATATGATAACTACGTAATATAATTTCTTCAATGCAATCTACCTAATGTCATGTATTCATTCATGAAAGATTTACTGAGCTCTACACATATGTTGGACTCAGGGGTTACCAATACAAACAACAATTTGGATTCCTACCTTTGTGTTTGTATGAAGAGAGAGAAAACAAACAGAAAACTGGTAAACTGAAGCTAAGTAACCAAACTTTAATAAATCCTCTCTACAAAAGGATTTTAGAAGTTAAAGGTTAAATATATCTTCTGAAATACTGACAGTTTAATGAAAAGCCAATCTTAGCCTGACAATGAAACTATGATTTCTCTTATTGGTTTAAACTTCTGTATTTCAGAAACCAGTGTATAAAACAACACCATCAGACAAAAGGCCACCTGGGAGGGACAAAGAATAAAATCCTGAATTTAGAAAGATAAATTGTAAATATTAGAAAGGCACCAACACCTGTACTTACAGTTATAAAAGTAAAAGTAATGATTAATACTAAATAGACTTACAAAATAGAAACTCTGCAGGTAAGAAAGGGCTTTGCTCAGACACCTCATTTAAGCAATGATCAATTTTGTAGGGTGAGGACATAACAGAATCAATTAGGGAAAGTTTTTAAAAATATATAGAAGTAGCTCATCCTCAGATTCAAATATACGTTTGGTGGTTATCACAGCTAGTTGCCTATTCAAAATGGAATCTCCCCTTATGAGAACATAGATTTTATTGAGAAAGTGCTGCATCCACTAATGCTCGCCTCTCCAGACTTCTATAGGTAACAGGGATTCCATGACTCAATCTAGTTTATAGGACAAAAGTGGAAATCCACTGAGTGGAGCATCTAGGAAATCTACAGTATTGCTGAAAAGAGACACAGATCTAGCTAACATGCATTTTGCCGTTTGCTATTTTCTCTTCTTCCTGCCTGGAATGGGGAATGATAACTTTTAAAGGCAATGCCAACGTCTTTCTACCATAGGGAACAAAGCCTCACTCTAAGATTTGGGGAGCAGGAAGCAAAAAGGAGCCAGACCCACAGTGACTTCTTTGACCAGCTGCACGTCTCTTAGCATATCTGAAAGTCTTAGTCAGTGAGAAAAAATAGGTAAATTCCTATTTAAGCAAACCACATAATTTGGTTTCTCATACATGCAGCTGAATCCAAACCTAACAGTGATAAAGAAGTGGAGGGAGGAGAAGGGGAAACATGAATAAGTATAGTTTAAAACTGCTCCCTGGGGAGTTAATTCTAACTTGAACCTTCTTCTGCTCTATCAAGAAGGACTATTCACTGGACTACAGAATCACCATATTATACACCTGGAACTAAGATAACAATGTTAAGTACACTGGAATTAAAATTTTTTAAAATAATGAATTTTAAAAAGAAGAACTGTTCGCCTACTCCATGTCACCAAGACACATGCATACAAATCGAATATATCTGAAAGGTTTCTTCTATATATGGTCCTAAAATGAAAAAATGATAGGGATGCTTTGTTGGGTCAGCTGGAAGAGCATATGACTCTTGATCTCAGGGTTGTGAGTTTGAACCCCATGTTGGATGTGGAGATTACTTAAAAATAAAATCTTAAAAAAATAATAAAAGAAAAGAAAAAAATGAAATGGAACCTATCACATGGAATTACTTATACACAATATACTAAGCAATGTACCTTCTCTCATTCTCAATCTACACACATACACACCTATTACTCAAGTATAGGTTTTTAAAATTTAAAATTATAACTCTTAAATCAAAAATTTTATTTAAGAAACTAATGAAGGAACCCATAAAATATTAAGACCAATTCAAAGAATCCTTGAGGAAGTAAATATATGTAGGCAATTCAACGAAGAATATTAGGATAAGATGACTGGGTTAAATACAAACCTGGTAATTGTCTACAGAGCAATAAATTATAAGATCACTCTATCCTTTCCACAAGAAAAAAGTCATTTGCATTTTTACTATATAAAATTTACAATTTAACAGTAAGCTCACTACATTTAGGATCCTTATAGTCAATAACCTTGGCCGTGTATGTATTGATATATGAACTATATCTCATACAAACATACGATCTATCATTATTATCAAGTGTTACTGTGGTATAAATGTTATTAACTCTAATCCAGATTTGTTGGGTGCTAGAAAAAACCTTAGCTATAACTAGCTGAAGGAAATACTATGACCTGATTCGCTTCTATCCTTGTTTTGATTGTACCCACTGATCCTCGTCTGTGTAGCAACCCAGTTTGCCATCTATGACATTGTACAGTGAACAGATCTTAGTTGCCTCACAGAACATCCCACTGACATCTCCACCATATAGTAAGCAAATGCTCAAAGTGGAGACTAATTAATAGAGACTATGCCCATTGTATTTTAAAGGCTACAAACTTATGTAGCTAATAGTTACTTAGCATTAATGTAAAAACTCTGCTAATTAACAAGGAATATCTTAATTCCAATGCCCCCTTTACAAAATAGGCTAATTGTAGTTACATTTTTTGAATAGATAGATGAGTTTTTCTCTCAGCTCTTGGTGCAAAACTTGAAGAGTTTTTGCCTAAGAACTTTCCCCACTCACTGCTTAAAGTACTGTAGCCCAAAACTGACTTCTGGCTATGGCCAAGTGAGGAGCTTGGCAAATCCTCTCCCCAAAAAGCAATTATAAAGCGGAACAAAACTGACAAAAATGACCATTTCAGCACTATAGCAGTAGTCCAAAAGCATACAACAATGTAAGAAGCATTTATGCTCGAAAAACTGCTGAATATTGAGTAGAAATCGTTAAGTCTGTGGCATTTTTGCCTGGGGTGCTCCTAACACCCCTCCAGTCCCATTGGCATGGCAAGGTAAGCCAGAAGGATGGACACCTTCACTAATGTGATCAAAAGAGAGTGAGCCTCCTTAAATGCCCAATAGTGGAATACACATTCTTTCCAAAGTACACAGGGAACATCTACTAAGATAGAGCATATTCTGTGTCATAATGTAAGTCTCGAAAGTATTAAAATGATGCAAGCCACATTAAATATACTCTTTGATCACTATGAAATTACATTAGAAATTGTCAAAGTTAGTAATGGGAAACCTCACTAAAATGGAGTTGGAACGTTTTGGCAAGGGGAGCTCTCATGCTCTACCCCTTTTACTCAATGGCAGACCCAACAGGAAGAGATATGCTTGACCTTACATGGACTGGACCTTGCATGTGGATACTACTCTACTACTCCAGCTGGAGGAAGAGCTGCTTTCCTTATCCCGGTGCAGCCCCCAACCCCACAATAGCTCAGCCAATGAAAAGCCACCATACTTCAAACTCCCCGTTTATTCCAATGGACGTCTAGTTCCTAACAGCCCTCCCAACTTACCCCTTTTCTCCTTAAAAAAGCATACCTCTTCTTTGTCCCCCAGATTTGTCTATGGCTTTGTCCCACATTTTTGGCCCAGACTGCAAATCTCTTTTATTCCTGAATAAGCCCACCTTTTGCTGCTACAATAACTGGCAGTCTTTGCTTTTAAAATTAACAAAATCAGTAATGAAAAGATTTCTGTAAACTAAACAGAATGTCTCTAAATAGCCCATGGATCTAAGAAGTAAACCAAAACTGAAATTATAAGTCTTTTAAACAAGATGAAAATGAAAACATAATTATTAAAATGTTTAGGATTCCTCTAAAGTGGTATTTGAGATAAAAAACCTATATTAGAAAAAAATTAAGTTCTCAAATAAATTACTTCAACTTCCACTTTAAGCAACCAAAATAAGATGTTCTTCAAAAGGCGAATGGATATAAAAACTGTGGCAAATAAATAATAATGGAACACTATTTAGCACTAAAAAGAAATGAGCTATCAAGTCAGAGAAAGACATGAAGAAAACTTAAATGCATATTGCCAGGTGATAGAAGCTAATGTGAAAGTGCTATATACTATATTGTTCTTGCGATATGACATTCTGGAAAAGGCAAAACTAAGGAGACAGTAAAAAGATCACTGGTTTGCCAGGGGTTTGGGAAGGAAAAAGGAAAGGACGGATAGATGGAGCATAAGGGAATTTTAAATCAGTAAAACTATTCTGTATGTTATTGTAATGGTAGACAAATGTCACTAAACATTTATTAAAACCCATACAATGTACAACACAAACAGTAAACCCTAATATAAACTATGGACTTTCATTAGTAGTGTATTAATATTGACTCATCAATTTTAACAAAAATACCACGTTAATTCAAGATATTAATAAGATAGGAAACTGTGTTGGGGAGCGGTTATGTGGGCATATGGGAACTGTGTCTTTTGGGCTTGAGTTTTCCGTAAATCTAAAATGGCTAAAAAAAAATAAAGCACATTTTATACATTTATCTCCAAACTATTTATGTAACCCTTTCAAAGTTCAACAGACTTGGTCCCTTATTTCTAATTGTAGCCGAGACTTTAAAAATTCAATTGGAGAGCTTGTCAAAATAAAATTAAATAACAGAAAGATTAAAGTTCTATTTTCAGGATCATTCTGCTACAGTCACTCCTTCACTCTGTTCTACTAAAGTACACTGAACTTCTAAGACCTAACTGATCTCATATTTCAATACCCTAGTAAATCACATCACTTGGTTCTTATAATATACAGAGTCTATACCATATATTTTAGCTTTAATCATGTTGTCCTGTTGAAGTGTAACATTATCTTCAACAACTAGTGTTTCTTATCCTTAAGGGCAGAGGACAGAATCCCTTCCTCAGTGTTCCGCACAATCCTCAATATCGTGTGAAATATAAAGTAGGCTTAAAAATATTGGTTCATTTTCATGCTTAGAACAAATGTATTATAGTTTAAAATCTTGAATAGCTTAAATTTACTACTGATTTAAAATTTAGAACATCTGAGTTAAAAATGCCTCTTCATAAAAATGTCCCTGGAAAACATGGTGAATTAATGTTTCATAACTTCCCAAACTTATATGAACTCCAAAATCTTATATCATCTCCAGCTGGGACCATGAAACCCATCATATCTCAACAAGCGAAATAGAACTAAGACAACTCTTCTTTCTGTCTACTGCTCCTCCATCTTGTTATAGCTTTTCAGCCCCAAAAAGGTGGGAGGAAGAAAAAGAAAAGGTGTAGCAGCTCCTTGAATAGTTAGAGAGAACCTACATATTAAGTGACAAAGGGGTTGGAAATAAGGAGAAATGACCTATGACATCTTGGATTTAGCATATCATGGGACACCTCTGTGTGATGGGGATAAGTAAAGGATGTACAACTGTGGAAAAGGAGGTAGAAGAAAAGACTATACTGGCAGAAAACAAAGCAATTTTTTTGAAGTTTTTTTTACTATGTTCAATTAGCCAACATCAGTATATCATTAGCTTTTGATGTAGTCAACGATTCATTAGTTGTTTATAACACCCACTGCTCATCACATCACATGCCCTCCTTAATACCCACTTACCTCGCCCCCCCCCTTCTGTAACCCTCAGTTTGTTTCCCAGAGTCCAGAGTCTCTCATGGTTTGTCTCCCTCTCTGATTTCTTCCCATTCAGTTTTTCCTCCCTTCCCCTACAGTCCTCTGTGCTATTTCTTATATTTCCACATATGAGTAAAACCATAGGATAATTGTCTTTCTCTGACTGACTTACTTCACTTAGCATAATCCCCTCCAGTTCCATCCATATCGATACAAATAGTGGGTATTCATCCTTTCTGAGGGCTGAGTAATACTCTATTGTATATTTGAACCACATCTTCTTTATCCATTCATCTGTTGAAGGACATCTTGGCTCCTTGCAGTTTCGCTATTGTGCACATTGCAGCTATGAACATTGGGGTGCACGTGCTCCTTCTTTTCACTACATCTGTATCTTTGGGGTAAATACCTAGTAGAGCAATTGCTGGGTTGTAGGGTAGCTAGCTCTATTTTTAATGTCTTGAGGATCCTCCATACTGTTCTCCAGAGTGGCTGTACCAGCATGCATCTCCACGAAGAGTGTAAGAGGGTTCTGCTTTCTCCATATCCTCGCCCATATTTGTTGTTCCCTGTCTTGTTAATTTTAGCCACCCTAACTGGTGTAAGGTGGTATCTCGTTGTGGTTTTGATTTGTATTTCCCTGATGGCTAGTGATGTTAAGCATTTTTTCATGTGTCTGTTAGCCATTTGTATGTCTTCTTTGAAGAGGTGTCTGTTCACGCCTTCTGCCCATTTCTTGACTGGATTATTTGTTTTTTGGGTGTTGAGTTTAATAAATTCTTCAGAGATTTTGGATACCAAACCTTTATCTGATACGTCATTTGCACATATCTTCTCCCACTCCATGGGTTGCCTTTTAATTGACTGTTTCCTTTGCTGTGCAGAAGCTTTTTATCTTGATGAAGTCCCAAAAGTTCATTTTTGCTTTTGTTTCCCTTGCCTTTAGAGACCCGTCTTGAAAGAAGCTGCTATGGCTGAAGTTGAACATATTGCCTATGTTCTTTCTCCTCTGGGATTTTGATGGATTCCTGTCTCACACTGAGGTCTTTCAACCATTTTGAGTTTATCTTTGTGTATAGTATAATGGTCCAGTTTCATTATTCTGCATATGGCTGTCCAATTTCCCCAGCACCATTTATTGAAGAGACTGTGTTTTTTCCATTGGATATTCTTCCTGCGTGGTTGAAGATTAGTTGACCATACAGTTGAGGTTCCATTTCTGAGCTTTCTATTCTGTTCCACTGGTCTATGTGTCTGTTTTTGTGCCAATACCATGCTGTCTTGATGATCACAGCCTTGTAATATGAAGTCAGGCATTGTGATGTCCCCAGATGACCTAATTCTTTTTCAACATTCCCCTGGTGATTTGCGGTCTTTTCTGGTTCCATACAAATTTTAGGATTGTTTGTTCCATCCCTGTGAAAAATGTCAATGGTATTTTGACAGGGATTGCATTCAATGTGTAGATTGCTCTGGGCAGCATAGACATTTTAACAATGTTTATTCTTCCAATCCATGAGCATGGAATGTTTTTCCATGTCTTTGTGTCTTCCTCAATTTCTTTCATAAGTGTTCTATAGTTTCTAGAGTACAGATTCTTTACCTCTTTGGTTAGGTTTATTCCTAGGTACCTTAAGTTTTAGGTGTTATTGTAAATGGAATTGATTCCTTGATTTCTTTCTTCAGTCACATTGTTAGTATATAGAATTGTACCTGACTTCTGTGCATTGATTTTGTATCCTGCCATGTTGCTGGACTGCTGTATGAGTTCTAGTAATTTGGGGGTGGTTTTTTGGGTTTTCCACATAAAGTACCATGTCATCTGTGAAGAGAGAGAGTTTGACTTTTCTTTGCCAATTTGAATACCTTTTATTTCTTTTTGTTGTCTGATTGCTGAGGCTAGGACTTCTAGCACAATGTGGAACAACAGTGGCAAGAGTGGGCATCCTTATTGTGTTCGTGACCTTAAGGGAAAAGCTCTCAGCTTTCCCTCACTGAGAATAATATTTGCTGTGGGTTTTTCAGAGAGTGCTTTTATGATACTGAGGTATGTTCCCTCTATTCCTATACTCTGAAGAGTTTTAATTAAGAAAGGATGTTGTATTTTGTCAAATGCTTTTTCTGCGTCAATTGAGAGGATTATATGGCTCTTGTCTCTTGTTTTAATAATGTGTTCTATCACATTCATTGATTTGTGAATTTCCTGCATCCCAGGAATAAATCCCATCTGGTCATGGTGAATAATCCTTTTAAAGTACTGTTGGATCCTATTGGCTAGGATCTTGGTGAGTATTTTGGCATCCATGTTCATCATAGATATTGGTCTGTAATTCTCCTTTTTGATCCGGTCTTTGCCTGGTTTTGGGATTCCAGTAATGCTGATCTCATGGAAGGAGTTTGGAAGTCTTCCTTATGTTTCTCTTTTTTGAAACAGCTTCAGTAGAATAGGTATTATTTTTCTTTAAATGTTTCGTAGAATTCCCCTGGGAAGTCATCTTGCCCTGGAACTCTTGTGTTGTGGGAGGTTTTTGACCACTGCTTCTATTTCCTTGCTGGGTTATTGGGCTGTTCAAATTGTCTAGTTCTTCCTATTTCAGTTTTGGTTGTTCACAAGTTTCCAGGAATGCAACCATTTCTTCCAGATTGCCTAATTTTTTGGCATATAGCTGCTGGAAATAAGTTCTAAGAATTGTCTCTATTTCCTTGGTATTAGTCATGATCTCTCCCTTTTCATCCATTTTTTTTATTTGAGTCCTTTCCCTTTTCTTTTGGATAAGTCTGGCCAGAGGTTTATCGATCTTATAATTCTTTCAAAGAACCACTTCTAGTTTCGGGGATCTGTTCTACTGTTCTTCTAGTTTCTATTTCACTGATTTCTGCTCTAATTATTATTTCTCTTCTCCTGTTTGGTTTAGGCTTTATTTGCTATTCTACTCCAGGTCTTTAGGTGTAAGTTTAGCTTGCGCATTTGGAATTTTTCTAATTTTCTGAGAGAGGCTTGGATGGCTATGTATTTCCCTTTTAGGACCGCCTTTGCAGTATCCCACAGGTTTGAACTAATGTGTTTTCATTTTCACTGGTTTCAGTGAATTGTTTAAGTTCTTTAATTTCCTAGTTGACCCATTCATTCTTTTTTTAAAGATTTTATTTATTTATTTGACAGAGACACAGTGAGAGAGGGAACACAAGCAAGGAGAGTGGGAGAGAGAGAAGCAGACTCTCTGCCAAGTAGGGAGCCTAATGCGGGGCTCAATCCCAGGACCCTGGGTTTAGGACCTGACTCAAAGGCAGACCCTTAATGACTGAGCCACCCATGTGCCCCAACCCATTCATTCTTTAGCAGGATGCTTTTTTTTTTTTTTTTTTTTTTAAAGATTTTNACAGAGAGAGAGAGATCACAAGGAGGCAGAGAGGCAGGCAGAGAGAGAGGAGGAAGCAGGCTCCCTGCCGAGCAGAGAGCCCGATGTGGGCCTCGATCCCAGGACCCTGAGATCATGACCTGAGCCGAAGGCAGAGGCTTTAAACCGCTGAGCCACCCAGGCGCCCTAGCAGGATGCTTTTAAACCTCCAAGTGTTTGCGTTCCTTCCAAATTTCTTCTTGTGGTCAAGTTCCAGTTTCAAAGCACTGTGGTCCGAAAATATGCAGGAAATAATCTCAATCTTTTGGTATCAGTTGAGACCTGTTTTGTGACCCAGTATGTGATCTATTCTGGAGAAGATTCCATGTGCATACTGAGAAGTTCCCTAATCTTGGGAAGGAAATAAGCATTCATGTCCAAGAGGCACAGAGGACCCCTCCCAAAGCCAACAAAAATAGATCAACACCCCAACATATAATGGTGACTCTCGCAAATCTTAGAGCCAAGGAAGCTATACTGAGCACGTCTTGGGGAGAGATTGTTTACGTACAGAGGGAGGAGTATCAGAATAACATCAGACCTATCCACAGAAACCTGGCAGACTAGAAAGGGCTGGCAAGATATATTCAGGATACTAAGTAAGAAGAACATACATCCAGGAATACTTTATCCAACAAAGTTATCATTTGGAATGGAAGGAGAGATAAAGAGTTTCCAGGACAGGAAGTAACTGAAAGAATATGTGACCACCAAGCCAGGCCTGCAAGAAATATTAAGGGGGATACTATAAGTGAAGAGAGAACCCAAGAGTAACACAGACCAGAAAGTAACACATACAATCTACAGAAACAGGGACTTTACAGGCAATATGATGGCCGTAAATTCATACCTTTCAATAGTTACTCTAAATGTAAATGGGCTGAATGCTCCAATAAAAAGACAGACCCATCCATATGCTGTCTACAAGAGACTCATTTGGAACCTAAAGACACGTCCAGATTGAAAGTTAAGGGATGGAGGACCATTTACCAGACTAATGGACCTCAAAAGAAAGCTGGGATAGCAATCCTCATATCAGACAAATTAGATTTTAAACCAATGACTATAGTAAGAGATGTAGAGGGACAGTATATCATACTTAAAGGGTCTACCCAACAAGATCTAACATTTGTAAATATCTAGGCCCCCAATGTGGGAGCAGCCAATTATATAAACCAATTAATAACCAAAATAAAGAAATATATTGATAATAATAATAGGAGATGATTTCAACACTCCACTCACAGCAATGGACAGATCATCTAAGCAGAAGATCAACAAAGAAACAAGAGCTTTGAATGACACATTGGACCAGCTGGACTTCATAGATACATACAGAATATTCCATCCTAAAACAACAGAATACTCATTCATCTTGAATGCCAAAGCAATTTTTTGATTTTTGTTTTACTCATATAAAAACATTTAAATAGGTTTTTGAAAGTTAAATCTATAAACAAGAAATATTCTGAGAAGTTAGCTTCTATTTGTCACTTTATCTTATTCCCTACCTCCACCATAGTAGGGCTTCTATTTTAAAATAGAATCTGGCTAGCAATCTCTATTGAAACTTCTCTTAACCCACACTGAAAATAACTTTGATGATATGAAAAAAGACAACTCAAAGGAATGAAAAACTAGCCTTACTGTCGATCTGTTTTTAGAATGACAGAAATTTCAACTAAGACAATGCTGATGGAAAGATTGAAAACACTGTTGCTGGAAACCATGCTAAACTCCTCTAAAAGGCAGTTGGAAGACACTTTGTTTCTCAGAAGTCTTTTTTTTTTTAAAGACGTTCCCAATAGTCAGGCAAATAGTTACTTGCATTACTTGCATTTTTTATTTGTTTTTTATTTTTTTAAAGATTTTATTTATTTATTTGACACAGAGAGAGAGGGAGATCACAAATAGGTAGAGAGGCAGGCAGAGAGAGAGGAGGAAGCAGGCTCCCTGCCAAGGAGGGAGCCCAATGAGGGGCTCGATCCCAGGACCCTGTGATCATGACCTGAGCCGAAGGCAGAGGCTCTAACCCACTGAGCCACCCAGGCACCCCCCTCAGAAGTCTTTATTCAGAAACTTAAAGTTTGTACCAACTTGAGAGCTGGATATCCATCCTTCCACTGACTAGTCATCTTTCTGCTTCCAATCCTTCTACCTCTGGTTTGTATCTTGCTACAAGCATTCTGAGACTGAAATTTCCAGAAGGCCAGAAAATGAAAAGTGGATAGGAAACTCTCAGAAGCATAATAAATTCTAAAACAGAAGTTACTTACACATAAACACCACAAGAAGAAATAGATAAAATGAGGGTCCAAAGGGAGTACAGAAAGGGAATTACAGCATTTTTTAAATTACCTGTTAATTCATCCAGATAATAAGGATAGGAGAATGTTCTGAATCAGTCCAATAATCCCATGTTAGAAAATAGGATAAGTGCTGCAAATTGGTCTGTAGATACCAACAAGTATTAGCTAGTGATATGAAAAGAGGATTCAACAAATAGGAAGGCCAGAGGCATTCATATACCTTGCCAGTTCACAAATACACATTATCTCGGTATATTCCTTAGTTATGTGAATGTAAGCCAAAGAGAAGTACAAAACAACATACTGTCTATGAAACATAAGGGAAAAACATATCATCTGTAAAATTCATGAAAGGCAAAGCTCAAATTCTTAAAAAATTATTAGAAGGGACCACATCAATCACATAAGAGTACAGACAAAGAAAAAAAGATAGCAGAACGATATATAAAGGAAAATGGATGAGCTACGAATCACAGTGAAATTAAAAACAACACAGAAGTAAGTCCCACTGGAGACAGTGAAGAGAATTCATTCTGAAAATCAAATTACTGGAGTGGATGCTGATTAAATTAGTGGGCACATTTGGGAAGTTCTTGCAAAAGGCAAAAAAAAAGTTTAAACTAGTTGACAATATATAAAGAATGAAGAACCAATTTAAGAATTCAAGTCTTTTTTGGGAAAAGAAGGAACTGGAATAGAAGCAGTAATAAAATTGATGGAAAAAATGACTAAGAGGAAAACGGGAAAAAGCAAATTGAAAGGGTTTACCATGTACCAGGCAAAAGTGATTTCAAAAACTCCAGTTTTAGACACATACTAACAAAAATATTTACCTTCAAAGATATTGGGGGCAGGGCGGGAAGCTTGTCAGTATCCATGTTGAACAGCACAGATTAATCACAAAAGAGTAAGACCTAAGCTCAGATTTTTTCTTGCTATACTTAAAATAATGCCTGGAACTTAGCCAAAAGTCAATAAATGTTTGCTCAATCAACAAATAAAATGACGAATGAATGTGTGATGACAACAAAAAACAGGAATTCATAAAATAGAACATTCATGTTTTTCATTAAAAAAAAAATACGGAGATGCCTGGGTGGCTCAGTTGGTTAAGCTTCTGCCTCCAGCTCAGGTGATGATCTCAGGGTCCTGGGATTGAGCCCCATCTCAGGTTCCCTGCTCAGTGGGGAGTCTGCTTTTCTCCTCTCCCTCTGCCCGCTTTCCCAGCTCCTATGCTCTCTCTCTCAAATAAATAAAAAATTAAAAAAAAAAAACTAATGACTTAACCACAGCTTCCTAAGGGATTATTCAAATAAACCTGATAGGTTTAAACCACAAGAACACTGGTGCACCCCACTATGGGACTGTGAGATCATAAAAAGTTAATAGCAATTGTCAGGTAGATAGAAAATACTCCAAGAGAGAAACATAATTACTTTGAATAATGTTACTTTAAATTCATGACTACCTTGGGCGCCTGGGTGGCTCAGTGGGTTAAAGCCTCTGCCTTCGGCTCAGGTCATGATCTCAGGGTCCTGGGATCGAGGCCCGCATCGGGCTCTCTGCTCAGCAGGGAGCCTGCTTCCTCCTCTCTCTGCCTGCCTCTCAGCCTACTTGTGATCTGATCTCTCTGTGTCAAATAAATAAATAAAATCTTTTAAAAAATAAAAAAATAAAAAAATAAATTCATGACTACCAAAGCAGGAGATTCAGGAGAGACAGGGGAATGTAACTGATTCCAATCTAAAAAAGAACTATACTCAGAAGCTACCTATTAAAATTTGAAAATTTTAGAAGGGAACCACTTAAACATCTGTATATAAATGACACCCATACAGGCTTAGGCAACTTTTCTCTTTCTCTTAGAGGTACTACTGGATATTGTCCACGTTCTCCAGTGCATATTGTAGGACAGAGTAGAAGATGATCACAAGAGAGATTTTAGGAACACTTCCAATGGACTGAGGTACATGTAAGTCCTTAAATGGCTTAGAAAAACATGTGCAGCCCCTTCACTGACTGCTCCCAAGTGGAAGTAAAGGCCATTAGAATCATTAAAATGGTACTCAACACTGTGTTACTACAGCAAGCCTAGAAACACTTCATTTGGAAACGAGAATACCCAGAAATGACATTTTCATCAAAGTCACAACTATAAACTCAAAGCAAGAGGCCTGAGGAAAATCTTTATCTCTGCCATTCAAACCTATATAAAGATATAGTACATTAAAGATTTCGGTCATTCAATCATGACGGCATCTTATAACTAAACACACTGATAGGCATGGTCTTTTGTATCAGTGATCTACTGCTACATTAATGCTGCAAATACCTCAAATAACAAATACCTCAAAATTCAATGGCTCAAAACAAAAACCATTTATTATTTCTCAGTAGTCTATGGGATGGCTGGGTGGTTCACTGATCTGACCCAGACTTAAATGATCTTGGTTAGACTTGTTCATTTGTTTTTGCTGCTGGCAGGTGAGATAATGTCTAGCTGGCCTAAGATGGTCTTGGCTAGGATAACACTACTTTCTCCCATGTATCTCTCCTCATCTTCTAGCAGGCTGGCCTATGTAGATTCTCATGGTAGAAGCAGGGGAACATGAAAGGAAGCCTGGGTGGCTCAGTCAAACAACTGACACTTGGTTTCAGTTCAGGTCTTGATCTCCTGGTTGTGAGTTCAAGCCCCACATTGAGCTCCAAGCTGGGCATGGAGCCTACTTAAAAAAAAAAAAAAAGTTGCCCCAAGACAAAATTCAACTCATAAACTAAAAGCAATTAAACCTGATTAAAGCCATGCTAACAATTATCCAGCAAGTCTAGAAATAAGATTAAAGAAAACTACAACAATGTACTAATGTGGTTTTGGGAACTAACTTTAATTCTTTCAATATCAGTATTCTTCCAAGTTTTCTTTCCAGAAAAAAATATCTGTTACAAACAATTTACTTATTTTGGGGGTTTATCTGTAGATGTGGGAAGTATCATTACCTCCTTTTACAACACATAGGTTTTTTTTTTTCAAAGTCCTAATTTTGTTACTTTCCAACACACCAAACACATACACAATTACACAAAGATACACTCTTCCCTTTCACAACTGTGTCCCTTAAAGAGCTATACTTTCCTGTGGGTTAGTTCATATTATGGAGTACCTAGAGAGGTGGTATGCACTTTTGTCTGCTTATTGGAATCATGTGGAAACTCAAAGTACTAATGTATGGGTCCCACTTGCAGAGTTTCTCATGTCACTGATATGAAGTATGGCTTGCACATCACTATTTTAAAAGTCCCCCCAAAGATTCTAATGTGCAGAAAGTGTGAACCACTGACTTCGAGGGCTTGCCATTATTGGTTATTTTGTCATGATTATTATCATCCCTTCTTAACTAGTGCTTTGCTCACTTGATACAACTAGAGACCAACAGGAAGGGAGACAGAAAACAGATGAAAATCTTTTCCAAAAGCAGTAGGTTTTCATAAGACATTTTAAAACAACAGTCTTTCAAACATAATCTATCACAGCAATGATCCAGAAGAGAAAATGATGACAATGGAATAAACTGAAAGAACACAATGAAGAGGCTGCTTTTAGACAACAGTCTTCACCAATGGAGACCTGAGAAAGGTAAAAGGGCCCAGAGCAACCACCAAGCTGAATGCTAACAGGCTCATTAGGCAACACACCTCACAATATTCATAAGCCCTAGCTGACCAATGGGCTACTTACAACTGGGCACAAGTACCAAAAAAGGAAAAGTCCATACATTCCCATAGCTCCTCACTCCTACAGCCCCCACCCCTGCCTCCGGGCAAACAGTCTCTCCTCTTCTGTCCAGCCCAATGATCCCTTGCAGTGTATTTAATAAACTATCACCTTTGTTCTGCCTTGGGTGAATTCTTCCAGTCTCTCACCCTCCACAAATCTATCCTTGTAGTTTCCTTTTCAATCATATCATAGCAAGCAGAAAGTTTAAGCCTTTCTAGAAGAGAAACATGAAGGAGTACCAATTAAATCTTCCATAAATTTAAGGGATCATATGAAGAGATGAACACATACAATAGAGAACAGAGTATCAATATCTTAAAGATGCACGCTGTCTTCTATAATAGGTCAGTGAGCTGGTTTTAGCTAAGATCCACTAGGATAACAAATGGACATATGATAAATGTCTCACAGTGAGACATGTACAGTTCTTAAGTACTAAGAATTCCATGAGCATCTGGAAAGATTTTCAAATAAAGAGTGTTGGGCCGAAGGGGTCCGGCGAACTGAGGAGGCCACAAGACGGCGGCTGCCCTACTGTCTCACCGCCCCGCCCCCCTCTCATCAGCTTCCACTCTCAAAAGACCGCCAAGGCCAGAGCTTCCACGGGAAACCGAGGGCTGAACTCCATCCAATCTCCTACCAATTATGGTCATGTTCCCCCGTTCCGCCCACACCCCATAAAAACGCGTGCACATCCTCCCCGGGTGCGACTTCCCCGACTCCCTTCTCTCGGAGTCGCGGAACCTCGCCCGAGGGCATCTCTATTAAAAATCTCCCCTCGCGCGCCTATTCGTCTGGTGCTTTGTTTAATCCGCCGTTACTGGGAGGGCTACCGGGAAACCTTACAAAGAGTAACTGTTTTGTCTCAAAGTTGCAAAAGTACTTATCTTTTAAAAACTGAAGACCAGAGTTAAATATTTAGAAGGAAGCTAGTTAGGGTAACATGTTATTGTTATAGAACTTGGGCCAGTTGATCTGCCGTCATTAAAAGTACTGTAAATAGGGTAACCATATGTCTGATCTCCTAAGACTGTCCCTGTTTATCCGTTATTAATCAGTTAGTGCTGCTACCTTTATTTCCCCTTCCATTCTCAAAAATGTTCCAACTCAGACAGTTTACACTAGAATCCTTATTTAAATAATATGCCAAAATTTCTATAAATTTTATTTAATTTCACACAGCTTGGAGCAGGATCTTATGTTTAGTCAAAACATTCTTATACTGTACCCATGAGCTAGACTTGAAATCTTATTTTAAGCCAATATATTAGATTACAGAAACCAGTTTACAGGTGAGATCTGTCCTCAGCTTTTTAAAGAGCTTTCATATTCAGCATTTAAATTTGCCTTTGTTAATATCACAAGAATTGTATCAGATTGTAGGAGTATGTATAGGTTTTCACCAAGATGTTTTCACATAATAGGTAAAGATTTGTAAAGCAAGATCTCTAGAATTTAATTATTTCCTTCCAGAAGCTTCAGGCACAACTGTCAAACATCAATTCCTTCAACCCTAGAGTTGATTACTCTGATCTAGTTGGTGCCTCCTTCCTGAGCTACTTGAAAAGCTGCTACCAGATGGAGAATAGTTTCTCTTAAGAACAATTAAGACATTTCAAGTGTGACTATTTAAAAGGCAGAAGCCTTAAAACACATACGTCTGTCAATTATTTCCTATAAAATGTCTTAAGGACTATTACAAAGAGAAAAGAAAGCCAGCAGCTCTGTTCCTGAGCTTCCTGCTAAGGCTCCATCCTGAGACTCTGTAATTTTATCTGTTTACATGTGAAGAGTAGGAAATTTTGCCACCCCAAGATATGCCTTTGGCAGATTGACTATTTTAAGCTGGTTATTTTTAAGAAACTTCAAACACAGGAGCAGCTCTGAATACCAAATAGAAGTGACCACTTTGCGAGACATTTACATCTATTAGGGAAATCTCCATTTACAAGGGTGTCTCCCAGGCTCTACCAGGAAGAAGGGGATGACTCTAAATCTCTGGTGATAGTTATCAGTGCTGAAGGCAAGGACTTAAATCTGCCCAAAAACTATTCCCTTGTTTACTGTGCTTTCCTGGTAACCTCCCCTAACTCACTTCCCACCCTCAACAAGTTCTTTTCTCTTTAGGGAGAGATGGTGTTTACACCAATGACTTAGGCTATTTAGGGGAGTTACTACATTTTCCTGCGTCTCTTCCAAGCACACTGGAGGTATACCTATTATTAAAGTTCTGTTTTTCTCCTGTTAATCTGTCTTACATCAATTATTAGACCAGCCAAAAACCTAGCAGGGAATAAGGGGAAACTTTCTTCATGAGGCTTTTATTGAGAAAAACCTTTGAAACACTAGACCTCTTTCAAAGTGCTGATTTCACAGTAAGAAAACTTAGGTTCAGAAAGCTTAGATGTATTCTAAAGAGCATTTAAATGCTGTTTTTCAGTTTTCCGTCCATACCCAACTCTAAAAGGAAAACAATCCCTCCTCGCATCAAATATTAAATGTTGTCACTGAAGAACTTAATTTTCATTTTAAACTTACTCTGAATTTTCTTCTGGGCAGTAATTTCTCAGACTTTGATTATAAAATACTCATCTGCCCACCTGTATTAAATTGATTGTATTATAAAAGAGACGTCCCATTTTCACCTACCTGAGTCAGCTAATTATGCAAAACAGCATTTCCTTAGAAGTCTGTTATCTTTGTGGACAGAACAGAGTTCAATCGAGTGACAGATCTTCCTTTTTTTTTTCCTTTTTCTTATTTCCTTTACTTAGGAAAAGTCTCTAAAGAAACATGGCCTTGTGTAGCCTCTTTGACTATCTAGACTTCCAGCAGGGGAAAAGTGTTATCAGTTACCATGACAACCGTATTTTCCCAGAGCTCCCTGCTGCACCTCATTTGCACTAAACAGGAACAATCATTATTATTCAATGAAGGCTCTGATAAAGCTCTTTTCTTTTTAATACTTTACAATACTCCTTGAAGCCTTCCTTTCTACAAAGTGAAATGGTTCTCTTAGAGAGAATACTTAGAGTTTTCCCAAGAGAAGGTTAGGTTTGCCATCTGTCCATCAAACACATAAAGCATAGTACAGCCCATGATATCTCTACGTTCCAGGCATTTTGAAGTTTCTATGAAGAGTAGACTTTGATATAGCCAAAAGTTTAGATAAGATTTCTGATACTCATTAACCATTTTTCAGTCTCTCACTTCTCTATACTGTACTAGAAGATGACTAGTTTATGATAAATTTGTCATTAAAAAATAACATATACCTTTTCAAAGTTGCTTACATAATGACAACTTTTAAACTTCATGATGTCAATGAGACCAGAGATGGCATAACTTTGAGGTGAGGCTTGATCTACCGAACATTCATTAATTTACCATTTTCTTCTTTACCTTTCCCTGCATGTGTTTCCTTCTAAAGTTACTTTTCCTTAATGATACAGAATGTCAGCCTATGGTGTCTAGGAACTCCATACTTTCTTGTGTCTTGCATAAAATGAATGTGTCTTATAGAGCTTCCAGAAAAAAATCTCTACTCATATTCATTGTCATGAACTGGGTCCTGTGCCCAACACCTGAATCAAGCACTGTGGCTAGAGGAATGGAATATGCTGACTGATGTGAGACAATCAGGGTTCACCCTTGGAGTACAGGTGGAGGGGAAGGTAGATGCGTGGTGGTTTTATCATAAAGCACTTAGAGGGCATGGCAGAGACAGAGATATCTGAATACAGTTAAGTGGCTTTTATCACTATGAAGGGGTTGGCACTCAGTACCTCACAGCAGTAAATACCCACTACAACCAGAGAGCAAAACTTTTCTTTCTGGACTCTCAATTCTGTTTCACTGATCTATGTATCTATGTTTATGCCAGTGCCATACTATTTTGATTACTTAAGCTTTGGAGTATAGTTCAACATCAGGAAGCATCATGCCTCCAGCTTTTCTGTTCTTTCTTAGGATTGCTTTGTGTTTTGGGGGTCTTTTTTATTTCCATCCAAAGTTTAGAACTATTGTTTTTCTTTCTGTAAAAAAAAATGCCATCAGAATTTTGATAGGGATTGCACCGAATCTATAGATGGCTTTGGGTGGGATGGACATTTTAACAATATTAATTCTTCTGATCCATGAACATGGAATAACTTTCCACTGGTTAATGTCTTCAATTTCTTTCATCCAAGTCTTGTAGTTTTCAGTATACTACTCTTTCATTTCCTAGGTTAAATTTATTCCTAAATATTTTATTATTTTTGATGTTATTGTGATCAGGATTGTTATATTTCTTTTTCAGAAATTTCACTGTTAGTATACAGAAATGCAACTGCTGCCTGTATGTTGATTAGGTATTCTGCAACTTTACTAAATTAATTGATTAATTCTAACAGTTTTTTAATCAACCTTGAGACATTATGCTAAGTGAAATAAGTCACAGAAAGACAACACTGCATGAGATCACTTACATGAGGAATCTAAAAGAGCAGGAATCAAAGAAACACAGAGAATGGTGGTTATCAGGTGCTAGGGGGTAGGCAAAATGGGGAGATACTAGTTAGAGTACAAGCTTCCCATCATAAAATAACTTAGTTCTGGTGATCTAAAATGCATCATGGTGATGATAGTTAATAATACTGTATTATATACTTAAAAGATGCTAAGAGAATAAATAATAAATGTTCTCACCACACAAAAGAAATGATAATTACATGATATGAATAAGGTGTTAGGTAATGCTAATTATTGGTGGCAATAATTTTGCAATATTTAAGTATATGAAATCAACATATACATTTTAAATTTACACAATGTTTGAGGTCACTTACAGCTTAGTAAATCTAGAAATAAAAAAGGATTTTTCTCAGAACTAAATATGTCTCTACCACACATTCATTTAAAAAGAGATCCTCCCTACCCCACCATAACAAAACACAAATGCTTTCACGAAATACAAGTGTTAACTTGGATACTTATATGGTATTAATAAATCTCCTCAGAGAAGTCTAAGTAACTTTTTTAGCCATTATTTAGCAGAATGTGCACTATTCTACTCAGTGTTGCTTTCAGAACGCTCAGAGGGTGACAAACTATTCCTGTAAAGGATGAGATACCAAATATTTTAGGTTTGTTGGGCCACACGGTCTCTGTACCAACTATTCAACTCTGCCACTGTAGCAAGAAAGTAGCTATAGACAATAGGTAATCAAATAGACATGACTGTATTCCAATAAAACTTTATTAACAAGAAGAGGCAAAAAATGCATTTGGCCCATGGGATATAGTTTTCTGAACTCTCATATATGTGATAAATGCCTCATAAAAGGAAAATTATAGAAAAATTTTGTTATTTTTACTTTAACATATGCATGTCTTCGTATCTGACAGTGAAAACTCTCTAAATCATCCTGTTTTGCCCTTTTCTAGGCTACCAGGAGGCTAAGAGCTAAATTTGGTCAACGTAGTAAGTAAAATAAGTACTGCTTTTCACTTATTGTGGTATATGTGTAGCTTTCCATATGATTTCACATCTTGGCTTTTATACCATATAACTTTCTTATCCTATATATATCTCAATATTATTAAATCTTTCAATCATTTTTGGAAACAGATAAAGTATAAACTGTATTTAAATCTTTCAGCTCTCTCTCTCTCTTACATGTGTGTGTCTGAGTCAAAATCTCAGTCACTTTCAAACACATACTACAAATGAGCAAATGGAGACCTAGATACAACCATAATAATAAATCAAAGAAGCACTAATTCTTTGACCAGCATTTTGGTCTCCTGTGCCTGAAGTGTTATTCTAGAAATAAAATAACATAGTTAGAAACACAAATGAATAAATGTATCCCAGAACTGCCACAAAGCTAAATGTTCTTAGTCTTACCTTAGGAACATACCAGTAGTCATCCTTTTCTCTCATTTTCCCTTCCTCCTTCTTTTTCTTACTTTCTCTTTTTCCCTCTCTCCCACCATTGCTACCTATTTTCCTCTGCCTTCTGTTACACAGTGACCCTGTGTTACCTTACACCCTACATTCTTATAGGATCATCTCTAATGCTGGCATTATTCTTATGATATTTCTGTTGTTTTTATTGGTCATTTAGTATTATTCTTTTTTTAAGATTTTATTTATTTATTTGACAGAAAGAGAGATCACAAGTAGGCAGAGAGGCAGGCAGACAGAGAGGGGGGAAGCGGGCTCCCTGCTGAGCAGAGAGCCCTATGCGGGGGCTGAAACCCAGGACCCTGGGATCATGACCTGAGCTGAAGGCAGAGGCTTAACCCACTGAGCCACCAAGGCGCCCCTATTAGTATTATTCTTATAGGTTCATCTCTAAAACTGGTATGTACCTGTGCTCTTACAAAAAGTCCCTTTATCTCCCTGTTTCTCCCCACGCAGTTCTACATGGATGCTGGGACTTTCCCTACTTTGTTTCTGCCCTTATAAAATTTTTGCATCTATGTTGTGTTATAAGAGACTTCCCCAGCCTATGCTGCCACTTTCAAACCTGACTTGCTGTGATCCCTCAAATGTTCTAGATTATTGTTTCTTTTCTGTAGTTTGGCTTTAATCTATGACTGTCAATTCTATCCTCTCTCCTGTTCCTTGCATCAGTAGTTCCAGTCTGGGGCCATATTTTTTAATAACCTTAGGCTAAAGAACTACCACAGGCGGTCTGCAAAATTAGCCATTAGTTGCTTTGGAAGCCAAAATGCAAGAAAGAAAGAAAACAACTGCATAGAAGAGTAAATCAAACAAATCCACTCAGGTTGGTATACAAGGACTTTAGTTCATTAGCTTCTGCTCACAACCATGTCAGCTGGAAACTATGTATAACCTCCCAAAGAAAGACAACTGCAAGCCTATAAAACACTAGGCATTAATGTGCAGCAGGAACAAATTTAATGGAAAAACTCCTAATATTCTCCCCAGACTAGGCTCTATGAGATTATCCAAAAAAATAATTACAGAGAAAACAAAACACTTTAATTTATCTTCAGGGATTATTGTGGAAAAGTTCTTCAATGCTATGATTTGAACTTTTCACTAGAGGTACTTTATTTTGGTTTAAAAAAGTAACTGGAGTCAAATATTTCTTTTTAATGCTAAAATTTTCCAAAACACCAAGCCTTTTAGAGTACAAATTTCATTAGGGACCAAACAAGAAACTGAGCACATATTTCACTGAAATTTTCTCCTTCCCACTGAGACTAAGAGGATAAATTATGTTAAAAACAAACAGAAAAATGAAATAGCTTGGAAGATGTACTTTAAAGTGCTGCTCAAAGAGCTGAGGAAGAAATTTGTCAATATCTGGTTAATTTTATTAAAACTGAACAATCTTGAAGTGGGTACCCACATTCACACAATGCTCTGTGCTTAGGACATCAGTAAAGCAAGGCCCTGTGAAGATACTTATTGAAAAAAACTACAAATTGTACTTTAGAGAAAGCCTTACTTACCATAATAAGAAAAATAAGAATTTTTCTATCATTAAAATCACTTTATTTTGAATTATATGTAGGGGCAGCAGCCAGAATGCTTTTCAGGGACAGGGTTCCTAACAGTCGTATTTTTGACCTAGCCCACATGCACACAGACAAGCATGCATACACGTGAACTAGTTAAGTAAAACATAAACTTTCAACTTTCGATTCTTAAGAATTTAAATTAAAAACCATCAGGTTAAAAGAATCACATTTCAAATTTATCTAGTCCAATTACAACATAACTCAAACACAGCTCTTTATGAACACTTCTCTTACACGAAGAAACAAATATGGATATTATAGTTTGCTTTATTAATAACTTTAGTCCTACTGCATATTTGAGATCACATCTTCCACTTACTATGTGAGTTTTTCTTCAAAAAGTAAAGCCATGATATGAGTCAAGTTTATTACTAGCTAATTTAAGAAGAGAGATGGGCATTTCAAAGGTGAATTGATGGATTAAAATCTACACCATGTAGGCCCGTGATCAAACCAGGATTACAAAGCACATTCTCAGAACCTGAAGCATTTAAAAATATTATCAGTGAATAAAAATAATCAATCTCTGATTTCAGAGGTGGTATCCAAAAAGCAAACTTCTTAAGAAATTATGTGGGAACAATGTGAAATGAAGAATCCAAAGAGCTCTATGTTCCATTATCATGACATTAAGAACATTCAATTCTCAAAGCTTTCTCATATAAGAATGGAGAATCCAGAGGAGACAGGAAGATGGCAGCAGGGTAATAGGACCATAGGCTCACCTCGGATCACCAATACAACGAAATAACTATCAAATCATCCTAAATATCCCAGAAATTGACTTGAAGATTGAGAGCACAAACTCCACAACTAAAAGGAGACAAGAGGCCACATCAAGCAAGGCAGGAAGTGCAGGCATGTGGTTTAGGAGAGAAACATATTACAGTGCTGCAGAGGGGAGGGAGCTGTGGTTGAGGAGTGAAAGAGGGAGGAGCACACAGGGGAATGCATAAGAACATTTCAGCAAAGACACTAGTTTGAAAAGGGAGATGGGCTGAGTTTCAAGAGTTCCTACTACCAGAGGGGTTAAAGCCTAGGGTTTTGAAGGTCAGTTGTTATGGCTGGGATAGTCAGGAGGGCACTGCCCTGCTCCTGGAGAGAAGGCAGGCAAACAACCCAGGGTCATACAGCATATAAACAGCAATCTGAACAACACCTGGGACACGCAGGGAGGAGATTATTTGCTCTTCTCAGAGTTTGCCCCTGAGAGGCAGACATTCACTGAAAGACATCCCTGAGAAAAAAGGAACTGGCTGGTCATGAGCATAAACACAGACCCACCTGTGGGAAGCAGGACAGTACTGACACTGGCTGCCTAACTTGCTTACAGCAAACCCCACATCCCTGAGCTCCACTGGAACCATCCTTTTCGGTCACACTTGCTTCAGTCCCAGCACGGAGGGCCCCTCCACCAAAAGACCAGCACAAACCCCTGGCCACACTATATCTCCAGACCCAAGAGTTTTGCAGGGCCTCAGTTCTGATGCTGGTGGTGACATGTCTCATTTCATAAGCAGACCAAAGCACACCTAGTTAAGACTCACAACATTCAAGCCAGGAAACAAACACTGGCCACAGCAGGCAAGAAGCACCTCCATAGACAAATGGCCTAAAGGAGCCAGAACACAACAACAGAGCACATGCAGCACACACTGGAGGCACTTTCTGAAGTCCCAGGCTCTGGTCACCACGAGACCTCTTTTTCATATGGCCATTACTTTCAGGAGCAGGAGAAATAATTGTTTTTGTTTTTGTTTTGTTTTTGTTTTTAATACAGAAGAAGGCAGAGACTTAGACAAGATGCAAAGACAGAGGAATTTATCCCAAATGGAAGAAAAAGATAAGGTCACAGCCAGAGAACTAACCAAAACAGATACAAGTAACATGACTTATAGAAAACTTAACCAATAAACATAAGGATACTTACTGGGCTAGAGAAAAAAATGGAACACATCAGTGAGACCCTTACCACAGACATAAAAGTCGAAAAAGAATCAGAGATGATGAGTGCAATGAGATTAGAAACACACGAAGAATCAATTAATGACCTAGAAGACAAATTAATGGAAAACAATGAAGCTAAACAAAACAGACAAAGAATATGCAAAATGAGAATAGACTTGGGGAAATCAGTGACTCCATCAAACATATTCCTATTACAGGAGTCTCAGAAGAAGAGAGGAAGGAGGACAGAAAATTTATTTGAAGAAATAATAGCTGAAAACTTTCCTAATCTGGGAAATAAAACAGACATCTAGATTCAAGAGGCATAGAGAACTCTCATCAAAATCAACAGAATCAGACCCACATAAGATATATTGTAACTAAATTTGCAAAATAAAGTGATAAAGAAAAATTCTTAAAAGCAGCAAGAGAAAAGTAGTCATTAATTTACAAGGAAAAGGGGCGCCTGGATGGCTCAGTGGGTTAAAGCCTCTGCCTTCAGCTCAGGTCATGATCTCAGGGTCCTGGGATTGAGCCCCACATTGGGCTCTCTGCTCAGAGGGGAGCCTGCTTCCCCCTCTCTCTCTGCCTGCTTGTGATCTCTCTGTGTCAAATAAATAAAAATAAAATCTAAAAAAAAAAATTACAAGGAAAAACCCATAAGGCTAGCAAGAGATTTTTTAACAGAAACTTGGCAAGTCAAAAGGAAGTAACATGATCTATTCAAAGAGCTGAATGGGAAAAATCTGCAGCCAGGAATACTCTACTTGTGCCAGCAAGGCTATCATTCAGAACAGAAGGAGAGATAAAGAGCTTCCCAGACAAACAAAAACTAAAGGCGGCATGACCACTAAAGCAGCCCTGCAAGAAATATTAAAGGGGACTATTTGAGTGCAGAGAGACCAAAAGTGACAGTATAAAGGCAAGAAACACAAAATCAGTAAAATTTAATATTGTCAAATATCAGTCTAGAAACTCATAAAAATGACATAAAATATAATAATATATGCCTAAAATGTGGGGAGAGGTGGAGTAAAGAATGGGTTCAAACGTAAATGACCATCAACTTAATAGACTACCATATGCAGAAGAGGTTATATACAAACCTAATGGTAACCATATATTAAAAAGCACTAATAAACATGCAAAAAATAAAGAGAAGGAAATCCAAACATATCACTAAAGAAAATCAGGAAAACATGAAGGGAGGAAGAAAGGATCAAAGAAAATCTCCAGAAACAACCCCAAAGCAAGTAATAAAATAGCAATAGATACATATCTATCAATAATGACTTTGAATATAAATGGACTAAATGTTCCAATCAAAAGATATAGGATATCAGAATGGGTTAAAAAAAAAAGACCCATCTATATGCTGCCTACAAGAGACTCATTTTAGACCTATAGTTACCTGCACACTGAAAGTGAGGGGATGGAGAAATATTTACCATGCAAATGGATGTCAAAGAAAGCCAGAGTGGCAACATTTATATCAGACAAACTAAACTTTAAAACAAAGGCTGCAATAAGAGAAAAAGAGGGGCACTATAAAATCATAAAGGGGACAAGCTAACAAGAATATATAACAGTTGGAAGTATTTATGTACCCAACATGGGAACACCCAAATATATAAAACAAGTAATAACAAACATAAAGGAACAAAACAGTAATAATACAATAATAAGAGGGGATTTTATTTTTTTAAGAGGGGATTTTAACACTGTACTTGCATCAGTGGACAGATCATGTAAGCAGAAGATAAACAAGGAAACAGTGACTTGGAATGATGCACTGGACCAGATGGACTCAACAGATATATTCAGAACATTCCATCCTAAAACAGCAGAATACACATTCTTTTCAAGTGCACATGGAATATTCTCCAGAATTGATCATGTATTAGGTCACAAAAGAGAGTGCAACAAATACAAAATGTTGAAGTCATACCATGCACCTTTTCTGATCACACTATGAAACTAGAAATCAACCCCAAGAAAAATACTGGAAGGACCATAAATACCTGGAAGATAAATAACATGCTACCAAACAATGAATGGGTCAACTAGGAAATCAAAGAAGAAATTAAAAAGATACACGGAAACAAATGAAAATTAAAACACAATTGTCCAAAACCTTTGGGATATAGCAAAAGCAGTCCTAAGAGGGAACTATAGCACCTACCTCAAGAGTAAGAAATATCTCACACCTAAAGGAATAGAATAGATCAATGAAATCAGGAGGTGGTTTTTTAAAAAAATTAATAAAATTCATAAACTTCTAGCCAGACTTATCAAAAAGAAAAAGGACCCAAATAAATAAAATCACAAATGAGAGGGAGCAATAATAACCGATATCAGAGAATTATAGTTGTAAGAGAACATTATGAAAAACTATATGCCAAAAAATTGGACAACCTAGAAGAAATGGCTAAATTCCTAGAAACATATAAACTACCAAAACTGAAACATGAGGACATAGAAAATTTGAACAGAATGATTACCAGCAAAAAAATTGAATCAGTAATCAAAAAACTCCCAACAAACAAAGTCCAGGTGAATTCTACCAACCATTTACTTTTATTTTTATTTTTTATTATGTTATGTTAGTCACCATACAGTACATCACCAGGTTTTGATGTAGTGTTCCATGATTCATAGTTTGCGTATAACACCCAGTGCTCCATGCAATCCATGCCCTCCTTAATACCCATCACCGGGCTCACCCATCCCCCCACTCCTCTCCCCTCTTAAAGTCCTTAGTTTGTTTCCTGGAGTCTACAGTCTATCATGGTTCATCTCCCTCTCTGATTTTCCCCACCTCATTTTTCCTTTCTTTCTCCCTAATGTCCTCCATGCTATTCCTTATGTTCCACAAATAAGTGAAACCATATGATAATTGACTTTCTCTGCTTGACTTATTTCACTAAGCATAATCTCCTCCAGTCCTATCCATGTTGATACAAAAGCTGGGTATTCATCCTTTCTGATGGCTGAGTAATATTCCATTGTGTATATGGACCACATCTTCCTTATCCATTCGTCTACTGAAGGGCATCTCGGCTCTTTCCACAGTTTGGCTATTGTGAAGAGTTACTACTTAGTCTTCTGAAATGCTTCCAAAAAAATAGAAAAGGAAGGAAAACTTCCAAATTCATTCTATGAAGCCAGCATTACCTCAATACCAAAACCAGATAAAGACACCAAGAGAGGTACAGGCCAATATCTCTGATGAATGAAGATGGAAAAACCTCAACAAAATACTAGCAAACCAAATCAAACTATACAATAAACATCCAGTGAGATCAAATGGGATTTATTCCTGGGTTGCAAAGGTGGCTCAATATTCACAAATCAAACAATGTAATACATCATATTAATAAAAGAAAGGATAAGAACCACAAGATCATTTCAACAGACGCAGATAAAGCATTTGACAAAGTACAACATCCATGCATGATCAAAACCCTTAACAAAGTAGGTTTATAGGGAACATACCTCAACATAATGAAGATCATGAAAAACCCACAGCTAATATCATCCTAAATGGGGAAAAAACTGGGTGCCTGGGTGGCTCAGTGGGTTAAAGCCTCTGCTTTCGGCTCAGGTCATGATCACAGGGTCCTGGGATCGAGGCCCGCATCGGGCTCTCTGTTCAGCAGGGAGCCTGCTTCCTCCTCTCTCCTCTCTCTCTGCCTGCCTGTCTGCCTACTTGTAATCTCTCTCTCTGTGTCAAATGAATAAATAATAATCTTAAAAAAAATGGAGAAAAAACTGATACCTTTCCTACCTCTGGTCAGGAACAAGACAGGGAGGTCCACTCAAGTACTGGAAGTCCTAGAGACAGCAATCAGACAACAAAAAGAAATAAAAAGTGTCCAAATCACTATTTGCAGAAGACATGATACTATATATAGAAAAACCTGCAAGATTTCACCAAAAAACTGCTAAAACTGATACACAAATTCAGTAAAGTCGCAGGATACAAAATCAATGTACAGAAATCTGTTACATTTCTAGATGCCAATAATGAAGCAGTGAAAGAATAATTAAGGAATCAATTCCATTCACAATTGCACCAAACATAATAAGGTACCCAGGGATAAACCTAACCAAAGAGGTAAAAGAAACTGTACTCTGAAAACTATAAAACATTGATAGAAGAAACTGAAGAGGATACAAAGAAATGGGAAGACATTCCATGCTCATGGAATGGAAGAATACTGTTAAGATGTCTGTACTATCCAAAGCAATCTACACATTTAAAGCAATCCCTATAAAAATACCAACAACATTTGTTCATAATGCTAGAACACACAATCCTAAAATTTGTATGGAAACACAAAAGACCTTGAATACCCAAAGCAGCATTCGAAAAGAAAAGCAAAAGTAGAGGCACCATAAGTCTGAACTTATATAACAAAGCTGTATTACAAAGCTGTAGTGATCAAAATAGTATGGTACTGGCACAAAAATACAGATCAACAGAACAGAATAGCAAACCCAGAAGAGTCCAGAATTATATGGTCAATTAATCTTTGACAAAGTAGAAAAGAATCTTCAATAGGAAAAAGACAATCTCTTCAACAAATGGTGCTGGGAAAACTGGATAGCAACATGCTAAAGAATAAAACTGGACCTCTTTCCACCACTACACACAAAAATAAATTCAAATTCAAAATAGATGAAAGACCTAATGTGATCCCTGAAGACATAAAAATCCTAGAATAGAATATAGGCAGTAACTTCTTAGACATCAGTCATAGCAAATTCTTACTAGATATGTCCCCTGAAGCAAGGGAAACAAAAGCAAAAATAAACTATTGGGACTACATCAAAATAAACAGCTCAAGCACAGTGGAGGAAACAATGGACAAAAAACTAAAAGGCAGCCTATAAAATGGGAGATATTTGCAAATGACAGATCTGATAAAGGGTTAGTATTCAAAATATATAAACAATTTATAAATATATAAACAATTTATAAAACTCAACACTCCAAAAATGAATAATCCTATTAAAAATGGGCAGAAGACATGAATAGACATTTTTCCAAAGAAGATGCACAGAAGGCCAACAGACACATGAGATGTTCAACATTACCGATTATAAGGGAAATGCAAATCAAAACCACAATGAGCTATCCCCTCACAACTCTTGAAGGAACACTTGGGGGCAATGTTGGTGGGAATGCAAACTGGTATAGCAACTCTGGAAAACAGTATGGAGGTTCCTCAAAAAGTTAAAAACAGAACTACAATTCAGTGATAGCACTACTAGGTATTTACCCAAAGAATGCAAAAATACTAATGCAGGGCACCTGGGTGGCTCAGTTGGTTAAGCAACTGCCTTCATCTCAGGTTATGATCCTGGGGTCCTGGGATTGAGTCCCACATCGGGTTCCACCTGCTCAGCTAGGGGCCTGCTTCTCCCTCTCCCTCTGCCTGCCACTCCCCCTGTTTTTACTCTCTCTCAAATAAATAAATAAAATATTTTTAAAAATACTAATACAAAGGGATATATGCACTTCAGTGTTTAAAGCAGCATTATCTACAATAGCCAAATTATGGAAATAGCCCATGTCCATCGATTGATGAATGGATAAAGAAGATGTGGTATATATGTATATACCACAATGTGTGTAGACACACACACACACACAGAGGAATATTTTTCAGCCATAAAAAAGAATGAAATCTTGTCATTTGCAAAAACATGAATAGAGCTAGAGAATATAATGCTTAGTGAAATAGATCAGAGAAAGTCAGATACTATATGATTTCACTCATATGTAGAATTTCTTTAAAGATTTTATTTATTTATCTGTCAGAGAGAGAGAGAGAGCACTCACAACCAGGGGGAGCACAGGCAGTAGGAGAAGCAAGCTCCCTGCTTAGCACAGAGCCTGATGTGGGACTCCATCCCAGGACCCTGGGATCATGACCTGAGCTGAAGGTAGATGCTTAACTGACTGAGCCACCCAGTCATCCCATCATATGTGGAACTTAAGAAGCCAAACAAATGATCAAAGAGGAAGAAAAGAGTTAGAGGCAAACCCAGAAACAGACTCTTAACTATAGAGAACAAACTGATGGTTACCAGAAGGGAGGTGGGTAGGGGGTGGGTGAAATAGGTGATGGGGATTAAGGAGTGCACTTGTGATGAGCACCGGGTTACATATTGAAGTGTTAAATCACTACATTGTGCACTGGAAAGTAATATTCACTATATGTTAATTGAAGTTTAAATAAAAACTTAAAAAAAAAGAATAGACAATCTAGTGTTTCAGGTTAAGCTATCCAAATTAAATTTTACTCTTGCATTGCCCTACTTAAGAAATTGGCAAATTACTAAAAATGAAACAATTCTGCTTACACCTCAAGATCATTAGTTGCATCTGTAGTAACTTGTTTCATTACACTGAAGGGGCTTCTAAAATAGCCATATGATTAAGTTTCAAAACATAATTAAGAGTTTTATTTCCTTTTTTAGTTTGATACATGACAACAATATTCTCAGAAGCAATATTCATCTTCAGTATTTTAATAAAATAGTGGATACAGACCTAGAGGGGTCTTCTGAAAAATTCCTAGGTCATATTGTTCAGATCCTCATGGCTATATGAAAGTTATAATAATTTGAGATGCACATGCATTTCTTATACATATACTAAAACCATAAGTAGTAGGTAAGATTCTGGAATTACATGAAAAACCCATGGTATATTCAGCCGGATTTTTTTCTGAAAGCAGCACTAGGCACATTTATTCTTTCAAAAGAATATCTCAGATATTTACTCATATACACTCAAATATCCCCATTTATTTGTATGTCCCACAATAGAGTATCAAATCTTCAGATAACAATTATATATCGCTATGCCTGCCCTCCATTATTTCTTTTTTTTTTTAAGATTTTATTTATTTATTTCACAGAGGGAGAGAGATCACAAGGAGGCAGAGAGGCAGGCAGAGAGAGAGAGGGGGAAGCAGGCTCCCCGCTGAGCAGGGAGCCCGATGCGGGCCTCGATCCCAGGACACTGAGATCATGACCTGAGCCGAAAGCAGAGGCTCTAACCCACTGAGCCACCCAGGCGCCCTCCATTATTTCTTAAACCTCCTGAAACACTGGCTCCTTTCACAGTGTTTAAAATAAAAATAATAGGGGCAGGAAAAACTTAACTTGCATGTCATTCCCTGTTTCCTGACAGATGACTTCTTCTCCCTGTGAAAAATATTCCCCTTCTCTTTTTCTTCTCTCTCCTAAAAATTGTTCTCCCACTCCATCTCCTTGTTAATAGGATGTTCCTGTAATTGAAAAGAAGAATGACTAAGCCTAGTGACCCAGGAGCTGCCAGATGGTTCTCAAAGGGTAGCACTGTCAAGGGAAAGAAAAGAGTACCAATCCTTTCCTTTCACAGTCCCCTCTACAATTTGAGGGCTTCTTCTTTTTAATTTCCCTGCCCAGATGAAATACTAGATAGTACTTCTTTTTACTCCATTTTCAGCTTCCGTTGCCTGGTGCTTCTACTTCAGCTGAGGTCAGAGACGAATGCCCAGCTATTAATCTAGTACAGGGAGCATCAAGTTCCCTCTCTAATGATGATGTATAATAACTATGAGTTAAGAGGAAATCTTCTGCTTTGTGCTTTAACTACACCTCATTTTTTATAGTTACCAAACTTAGTCCAACTTAGAAATTTATCAAGATTTCTATCCTCCTTGTTATCTCCTCTTTTTTTTTATCTCCTCTTCTTTTTAACTAATGGGGAAACCACTCAAAATAATTAACTGTTGGAAATTGGCTTTGAGTATGTCTAGTTGCTCTAAGCCTACTTTCAGTTCAATTCTGCCTTCAAATGCTTGATTCTTCTTAACACATGGGCCTGTGAATCTGACTGAAATCAGTAGCATGGAGCATTATTCTAGAAGTCTATCAGTCTATTAACTCCAAGGAAAGACCATCCCTAATCTCCATGGAGAGACCAGGCCTATCTCATTCAGTTATATTCTCAGGGTCTAGTACTGTTCAGGTATTTGATATATATGGCTTGAGTTAATAAATACATCTTTCTCCAGCAAGCCATCAGAAAATTATTCCAAATAGTGTTTGTTTTTACGATCTCACTACATAGAACTAAAGAACTCAATTAAATTCAAGTTATTTTCTATAGTAAACTGTGAGGAGTAGGACATTCACAGGGGATTCTGTGTGATTAATCTACTATTATTATAAATGATGTTAATGTGACAAGAAGATAATACTCCTCTACCTAAATCATAATCTAGACCAGGAAATTAGAGCAGTTTCTCAATTGAGCTGCTGTTTGCTTATCATTATTGGTGTTCTAAACTGGAACAGTAGCCAACCTTCACTTTATTGTGGAGGTAGAGTATTATTAGTACTCTAATTTCAGTGAACGTTCTGTCCCTGCGAACATATTCCTAAAAGGTTTAACAGTCCGTTGCTGTGGAGAGTTAATTATATATAATTATTTCCATGAGCATTTACTGACCATCATTTATATGTAAGACAATATACTGGGTCCTATTGAATTCGTCCAACAATTAGCAAATAAACAAATCAGTCACTAAAGCAGGTAAATGAAAGAGAAAATTGCTACCTTCTTCAATACATTTTAGAATATTTTTATTCACACTGATTTTCCAATAGTTCAAAAACTTGTATGAAGGAAAATGTTGTAAATTTTAGGAAAGTGAACTATTATTTAGATGGAGTATGCCAGCATGTTTGTGTTAATGCAGTAACTACCTGTAATTATAGCTAAGTTTAAACTACTCATCATGTCCTTATTTTAGCTCTTTCATTGCCTCCTAAGGACTTTGATGTAACCATGTCCCAGAATGACTTCATGTCCTAGCAGGAAACATGGGCAGCTTCCTGACTGACCGAAGAGTCCTTGTTCCTTCATTTTCATTGTCCTGGTTTCCCTACTGAGATTTTCCTCAGCCTGAACTCCAGTTGTCTGTTGGCCCAGATCTGATTGGACTTTCTTCGGGTTTTATCACATTACAGTCTTGCATGAGATTAGTTCAGTTCCAATTATGTAAAAATGGTTTTTGCTTTCTATACTTTGCTCTCTGAGGCAGGGCCAGCTTCATGGGAGTGCAATCAATCTGAGCAGTCATACAGGACCCCAACTCAGGCTTCACGCTGTCACCATCTTGAAATTCTTCATTTATAGCTGAACTTCCATTTTTTAAGTAAAGTTCAATGAGACAATGAAGCATGCATACAAGCCGGGAAAACGTGTGGAAGAAAGAAAAAAGCTTTACATTTTAGTACCTTTATGGCAACTTCTTGGTGCTTTGTGAAAAAGAGGTCCTGTGTTTTCATTTTGAAATAGGCTTTCTAAGTTATGTAGCCAGTCTTGCTCTGAGGAGAAATATCTGAAAATGGGATCCAAATCAATTTTGTTCTAAAAAGACACAACTCCAGAGAACTTGATTTTCAAAACTGGTCTTTGAATATCCTTAAAAAAAGTTTTTCTATAGTGAATCTTTATGATAAATACAGTACCTATCTAATAGAGCAATTTAATTATCATAGGCTATATTAATTACCATAATAAACTCCACTCCAATAGGACTCTAGGTAGACAAGTCTTCCAGCCTAAGGCCTCTCCTCATTAAACTGCAATTAGCATGATAAATGGGGAGTGTGATTTTGCTGCAGCCAGTATTAGCCCTACTTACTCATGAAGTGACAGGGGAAGCCATCAGAGACAAGAAGTAAAGATATTTAAATAAAAAAGAAAATGGTAGGGTTTCCTGTCATCTGTCATTAGGCCAACATTTGTGTGCAGGTATACCTTCCACATTTCAGCTATAAATTATGAAGACCCCAAATAAATACCAATGTTAATATTAGTTAATGCAATGCAGTGACTAAATGCAGCTTGTCCTTGGAAGGTCATAAATTCTGTGAGAAATCAAGATGACTATAATCTTGAAGCATTAACTGGAAATCTTACTAAATAAGATGGCTGATATGGACAGTTTCTGAAACACTGTGCAGTCCTAATCAAGTGATGATATATTTCAAACCAGCCACTGCTATAGCTTCAAAAGTATTGTGGTACTGCACATATTAACATGTATTTCATTTGAAATTTATGCCTTAAGAAGACAGCTTTCATGTATATAGCTTTACTGAAACTTAAGGCAAAAATAAATTATAGTATGTGTGATTTTAATCTGTAACTACAGCAATCAGATTCCAGGAGAATCTCTGTAGCATACTCACTTTTAACCTGAGTGTCTATAAATGGGTTTCTGTTCCCTAACATAAAATATTCCCCAAGACAAGATGCTTTGAAAATTGCCATTTTAATAAATGAATTCTCAGAGGAAGGATACCTTACACAAAATACCATACCATGTTCTGCTAGCATTTTTTTTTGAGAGAGAAAGAGAGAGAGAGAGAAGAGGGAGATGATGAACAGGGAATAGAGGGTGCAGAGAGAGAGAATCTTAAGCAGACTCCATGCCCAGCATGAAGCCCTACACAGGGCTCAATCTCACAACCCTGAGATCATGACCTGAGCCACCCAGGTGCCCCTGCTAGCATTTTAATTACTGGAAAAGAAGTACCATCTGCTATATTTGATTACCTGGTCAGCTTAGAGAGGATGGTTATTTTTCCTTCCCTGTTCTCATCCAAATATTCCATCAGCTTTAACCAAAGAAGTGAAATATTTATATACTGAAAACCTTAAGACATTGAGGAAAGAAATTGAAGAAGCCATAAATAAATGGCAAACATCCTGTGTTCACGGATGGGAAGAGTAAATGTTGTTAAAATGTCCACACTACCCATAGTCATCTATAGATTCAACACATTCCCTATCAAAATTCCAATGACATTTTTAATGGAACTAGAAAAAATAACCCTGTAAGTCATATGGAACCACAAAAGACTAAGAATGACCAAAACAATCTTGAGAAAGAAGGAAGCTGGTGGTATCGCACTTCCTGATTTCAAACTCTACTACCCAGCTATAGTAATCAAAACAGTATGGTACTCACATAAAAGCAGGCAAAAAGACCAATGGAAGAGAATTGAGAGTCTGGAAATAAACCCATGCCAATATAGTCAACCCATATTTGACAAGGTACCCACAATTACTCAATGGAAAATGATGGTATCCAATAAATGGTATTGGGAAAACTGGAAATCCACAGGCAAAATAATGAAATTAGACCCCAATCTTATTCCACTCATAAAACTTAACTCAAAATAGACTAAGGACTTAAAACATAAAACTCCTAGAAACAGAGCTTAGAGTAAAAGCTCCTTGACGTTACTCTTTGCAGTGAATTTTTTTTTTGACAGGACACCAAGGCAAACTATAGAATAGGAAAAAAATATTTGCAAACCATCTATCTGATAAGGGCTTAATATCTTAAAATATAAGGAACTCGTTCAATTCAATACCAAGAAATCAAACAATATGATTAAAAAATGGTCAGAGGACTTGAACAAACATGTTTCTAAGGAAGTTATACCATGGCCAACAAGTACTTGACAAGGTCCTCCACATTACTAATCACTGGGGAAACAGAAATCAAAACCACAATGCATTATCACCTCACATTTGTTAGGATGTCTATTATCAAAAAGACAAGTGATTATAAATGCTGATAAGGTTGTGGAGAAAAGGGAACCCTGACAAACTGTTGGGGCGGGGGGAGAATGTAAATTGGTGCAGCTACTCTGGAAAACTGTATAGAAATTCTTCAAAAAATTAAAAATACAACTGTCCTATGATCCAGTAATCCACTTCTGGGTATGTATCAAAAGAAGATGAAATCATTATTTCAAAGACATAGCTTCACTCTCATATCCATTGCAGTATTATTCATAATAGCCAAGACAAGGAAGCAACCTAGTGTCAATTAATGGATGAATGGATAAAGAAAATGTGATACATACACACACACACACACACACACACACACACACAGAGGAATGTTATTTAGCCATTAAAAAATAAGGAAATCCTGCCTTGTTGGAGGGCATTATGCTAAGTTAAATGAATCAAAGAAAGACAAATACTATATGATCTTACTTATATGTGGAATTTAAACACATTGAACTCACAGAAACAGAGACGAGAATGGTAGTTACCAGGGGCTGAGGGGCAGAGGAAATGAAGAGAGGTTGGTCAAAAGATACCAACTTTCAATTATAAGATGAGTAAGTTCCCAGGATCTAAGGTATAGTATGGTGATTATAGTCAACAATATTGTATACTTGAAAGTTGCTGTGAGAGTGAAACTTTAATGATCTCACCATAACAATAAAAACAAAATGGTAATTATGTTAGGTGATAAAAGTGTTAACTAACCTTACTGTGGTAAACATTTTGCAATATATGTTTATCAAATCAACACATTGTACACCTTAAACTTACACAATGTTATATGTCAATTATACCTCAATAAAGCTGGGAAAAAAACAAAAAACATGCCATCACTAACTGGAGAGGGCTGTCTCAGATTTGGTTGTACTGATTAACCATGAAATTTATTCTAGATGTGATAAAGAGTATCAAGAAATTTTTCAGATTTTTGTGTTCTTTACTTTTTCAGGTATTTATGTTCTTTAAAATATAACATGAAAACACAGAGTGTCAGGGACTATCTTGTCTTGCAATGACCCCAAGTCTCTATGTCCTGTCCTCACATTTGTTTCTGACATGTTCACCCAGTTCTAAGCCCTCTACCAAGGGACTCCATTTGTGTATGCTTCAAAGCACACCCAAGCAAGCTTTTACTCTCTCAGTTCACTACAGAATTCACCTTGAATGCTTCCTTTCTCAAAAATTATACTCATTTTTTCATTAAATCCTGTCAATTCTACCTCTGTAAAATCTATCAAATTCTCCTCCATTCTACTCCCATAGCCACAGTGTGCACTTAACTCTACAGGTCTTGTTTATTTCATTGATATTTGCCTCCCTCATAGAATTGTCATCCCTAGTATTGTCATTAATCTTGATACTACTCCCTGCCACTATATATCATTATTTTGGACTTAGGAGATGTTCAAATATTTTAATTAAATATAACTTCAAGATTAATGTACAGGTTAACTACATTATTACTTAGGTTTTATCAAGTGTCATCAGAATATAAAACTATTTATCAAATTTGAAAGACCTCTGTACAAAGGGATATTACTTCTTCTTTGAGCATCAACTCTTGAAATAAAAATACCAAAAAATAATGGTGAGATGAAGAATACGATGATATTGACTATCCATAAGGAGCGCTTGTTTTGTGCCAGGCATTGTGTTGCCTTTTAAAAAACTAACTCCTATAATCCTTATAAAAACTCAGTAAAGTAGGTTATCAATCAAATGCACATTTTTTTCTTTTCAAATTTTTATTTAAATTCTAGTTAATATCTAGTGTAGTATTGGTTTCAGGAGTGGAATTTAGCACTTCATAACTTACATATAACACCCGGTGCTCATCATAACAAGTGTCCTCCTTAATTCCTCTCACCTATTTAGCCCATTCCCCACTCCTCCTTCCATCAACCCTCAGTTCATTCTCCATCATTAACAGTCTGTTATGGTTTGCTTCCCTGTCATTTTTCTTTCTTTCCCATATGTCCATCTGCCTTGTTTCTTAAATTCCACACATAAGTGAAATCATAAAGTACTTGTCTTTCTCTGACTGACCTATTTCACTTAGCATAATATACTCTAGCCCCATCCACATCATTGCATGTGGCAAGACTGATGGCTGAGTAATATTCCATTGTCTCTACATACCACATCTTCTTTATCCACTTATCAGCCAATGGACATTTGGGCTCTCTCCATAGTTTGGCTACTGTTAATCATGCTGCTATAAACATCGAGGTGCATGCACCCCTTTGAATCTGTGATTTTGAATCCTTTGGGTAAATGCCTAGTAGTGCAATTGCTGGGTCATAGGGTAGTTCTATTTTTAACTTTTTACGGAACCTCCATGCTGTTCTCCAAAGTGGCTGCACCAGTTTTCATTCCCACCAACAGTGTAGGAGGGTTCCCCTTTCTCTGTATCCTTGCCAACATCTGTTGTTTCCTGGGTTGTTAATTTTAGCCATTCTGACAAATGTGAGGTACTATCTCTTCCTGGTTTTGATTTGCACTTCTCTGATGACGAATGGTGTTGACTGAGCACCTTTTCATGTGTTTTTTTTTTAACCAACTGGATGTCTTCTTTGAAAAACTGTCCATTCCTGTCTTCTGCCCATTTCCTAACTGGATTGGTTTTTTGGGTAATGAGTTTGATAAATTCTTTGTAGATTTTGGATACTAACCCTTTATCAGATAGGTCATTTGTAAATATCTTCTCCCATTCTGTAGGCTGCCTTCTAGTTTTGTTGATTATTTCCTTTGCTATGCAGAAGCTTTTTGTCTTGTTGAAGTCCCAAAAGTTCATTTTTGCTTTTGTTTCCCTTGCCTCCAGCAACGTGTCTAGTAATAAGTCAGTGCAGGCAAGGTCAAAGTTGTTGCTGCCTGTGTTCTTCTCTAGGATTTTGATAGTTTCCTATCTCACATTTAGGTCTTTCATCCATTTTGAATTTATTTTTGTGTGTGGTGTAAGAAAGTGGTCCAGTTTCATTCTTCTGCATGTCACTGTCCAGTTTTCCCAAGAGACTATTAAAGAGACTGTCTTTTTCCCATTGGATATTCTTTCCTGCTTTGTCAAAGATTAGTTGTGGGTCCATTTCTGGGTTTTCCACTCTGTTCCATTCATCTTTGGGGCTGGTTTTTTGCTGGTACCTTACTGTCTTGATGACTATAGCTTTATAATACAGCTTAAAGTCAGGGATTATGATGCTTCCAGCTTTGTTTTTCCTTTTCAGGACTGCTTTGGCTATTCGGGATCTTTTGTGGTCCATACAAATTTTAGGATTATTTGTTCTAACTCTGTGAAAAATGGAATTTTGATAGGGATTGCATTAAATATGTAGATTGCTTTGGGTAGTATAGACATTTTAACAATGTTTGTTCTTTGATTCCATGAGCATGGAACATTTTCTACTTCTTTGTGTCCTCTTCAATTTCTTTCATAAGTGTTCTATAGTTTTCAGAGCACAAATCTTTTACCACTTTGGTTAGGTTTATTCCAAGTTATCTTATGGTTTTTGCTGCAATTGTAAACGGGACCGATTTCTTGATTTCTTTTTATGTTCTTTCATTATTGGTGTACAGAAATGGCACAGATTTCTGTATGTTGATTTTATACCCTGAGACTTTGATGAATACATGTATTAGTTCTAGCAATTTTTTGGTGAAGGCTTTCAAGTTTTCTACATAGAGTAACATGTTGTCAGCAGTGAAATTTTGACTTCTCTCTTACTGATCGGACACCTTTTCTTTTTGTTGTCTGAGTGCTGACGCTTAGAGTTCCAGCACTATGTTAAATAGTAATGGTGAAAGTAGCCATCCCTATCTTGTTCCTGACCATAGAGGAAAAGCTTTCAGTCTTTCCCCCACTGAGGATGATTTTAGCTGTGGGTCTTTTGTATACAGCCTTTATGATGCTGAGGTATGTTCCATCTATACCTACTTTTTTGAGTTTTTATCAAGAATGGATGCTGTGGGGGGCGCCTGGGTGGCTCAGTGGGTTAATGCCTCTGCTTTCGGCTCAGGTCATGATCTCAGGGTCCTGGGATCGAGGCCCGCATCGGGCTCCCTGCTCGGCGGGGAGCCTGCTTCCCCCTCTCTCTCTCTGCCTGCCTCTCTGCCTCCTTGTGATCTCTCTCCCTCTGTGAAATAAATAAATAAAGTAAAAAAAAAAAAATAAAAAAAATAAAAAAAATAAAAATTATTATTTGCCCCAGGGGTACAGGTCTGTGAATCGTCAGGCAAAAAAGAGATTTTATTTTTAAGTCCTCTCTCTACACCCAACGTGGGGCTCGAACTCACAACTCCTCGATCAAGANATCAGTGGGGAGTCTGCTTCTCCCTCTTCCTCTGCCCCTCCGCACGCTTGTGCTCGCTCTCTCTCTCAAATAAATAAATAAAATCTTAAAAAAAAAGAATGGATGCTGTAGGGCTTCTGGGTGCCTTAGTCTGTTAAAATCTATCTTTGGCTTAGATCATGATCTCTGGGTCCTGGGATAAAGTCCTGTGTCAGGCTCCATGCTCAGCAGGGAGTCTGTTTCTCCTTCTCCTTTGCTTTCTTATCTCTCCCAAATAAATGAATAAAATCTTAAAAAAAAAAAGAATGGATGTGGGGTGTCTGGGTGGCTCAGTGGGTTAAGCCTCTGCCTTCAGCTCAGGTCATGATCTCAGGGTCCTGGGATCGAGCCCCGCATCGGGCTCTCTGCTCAGCGGGGAGCCCGCTTTCCCCTCCTCCCTCTCCCTCTGCCTGCCTCTCTGCCTACTTGTGATCTCTCTGTCAAATAAATAAATAAATAAAAATAAAATCTTTTAAAAAAAAGAATGGATGCTATATTTTGTTAAATGCCTTTTCAGCTTCTTCAAATGCACATTATAACACTATAGTTTTTCTTCTACACATGAAGATATATAGTGGTACCTTCTAGGTGATTTGAAACATCTGACCTTGTCTCAAAAGTTTGCTACTTCTGGTATCAAATATCTTTAATCATATGTTTTCTATGATTATTCTAGCTAGAGCTTTATATCTCTATATCCTGTTGGCTTTACTGAAGCAAATCTCCTGCCACAGACAAACGGCTTTGTTTGTGTCTTCATTCCATAAGCTCTCACATCCTACCCTTACTCTGGTATCTGGCAGCAGGGTTAAAAAAAAGGGGGGGAGTGCCTGGGTGGCTCAGTGGGGTAAAGCCTCTGCCTTCAACCCAGGTCATGATCTCAGGGTCCTGGGATCGAGCCCTGCTTCGGGCTCTACTCAGCAGGGAGCATGCTTCCCCCTCTCTCTCTGCCTGCCTCTCTACTTGTGATCTCTCTCTCTCTCTCTCTCTCTCTCTCTAATAAATAAATCTAAAAAAAAAGAAGAAGAAAAAGAAGAAGAGGAAGAAGAAGGGGGCCAGGGTGCAAGACACATGGTGTAACTCATCCGGGAGTTTTGTTTTGCTAAGTGGAAAATTGGCTACTATCACTTGTTCCTCCCCTTCTATCTCTATAAGGGTGATAAAAAAAATCTACATAGATTGATCTCTTGCTGTAATAATAGGTCCAGAGCAGATTCCTTTTTTTCCGATTTGCTTCTTTAATAATTTTTCCTTTTTGAATGTGTTAGAAAATAATTTGAATGGAATAGGTTCAAATATGCCTTACTGGTGTTTCCTTATGGTCGCATATGCATTGTGCCTCTCCACGTGTTTTGAACATCTTCAAACTGTCACTACATCATGAGGGGACAACACTTAGTACTGACTTATAAGCACAAATGCATTGGAAAAGCAAATGGGGTGAAAAGGGAAGAAAATACTGACTACAATTGACGGCTAGCCTTCCTTCTTAATGTTTTTCAAGCCAACCCTCAGGTACATTTTTGGAGCCCCTAGTATAAGGCTATACAATGTATTTAATTTTCCATTTATTGCCCTTCACAGTTTTCCTACTAAGAACACTGAACTAGTGGTAGTTTTTCTAACATGCCAAGCTACTTCACTTTTGGGGGCTTCTGCAATTCTGCTTCCTTTTTCCAGAATTTTTTTCATCCCCTTGTCCACCTGACAATGTTTAAAATACTTCAAACCCAGTGCTAGGCGATTTCCCTACTCATCTATACTAAACTGGCAAGTTAATCACTTTTTCAGTGGTTAGCTTGTACATTTAGTACTACATCTATGTTTACCATACAGGTTACAACTGTCCTTTCTTGTGTTTACATTTCTAACCCACACCTAGCATAATTTCCTAGCACTTAGTAGTTTCAAAATTTATGAAAACTTAGCTGTGTAGTATTAATTTTAAAAGTGTCATCTTGCCCTACTTATAAGCTGTAGGCTTTTCTTTTCCTGTGCTGGATAATATATAAGCTTTTTCAATGCAGATGAGATAGGGAAACTAAAGGACTCTATAAAAATCTGCTTTCTGCTCCTTTCCTTGCATCTATTCTTGCTAGGAGCTGCACCCCCAACCCACTTTACACATGCCTTGTAATGCAAATAGCCTATGTCCTCCTTGTAAGGGACAAGGAGCTAATGACTTCTCTAGAACAGAGAACATATAAAGAAGGATCAGGTGAGAACGACCAGATGAAGCCATCATACATGCATTCCAGACCACAGGAGCTAGATATCCATACACCAAGACCCCCTGGCTCCAAGGAATAATACCGAGGCCCTTGTCTTTGTTCTGACTGGTTCCTGTGTGCCTGAGAGGACATATACACCAGACCTGGATCCTCAATAACAACACCCAGCCCCCAAACAAAGACAAGACTCAGGCTCCCCTCCTTTCTGAGTCTCCCAGGCACTCCATCTTTTCCCGTTTTCTCTATAGGTTCAATAAAGTCTGCCCTCACTTTCTGCTGGATCCCACTTGATTTCCATGCTGTGCAAAGACAAAGACCCTCTTGGCTGGTCCTACAGGACCTCCTCTGGGTCTTCGGACCTGGCCTGCTGGCATCACAGAGACACTGTTTCCTCTCTACCAGCTACATCCACTAGCGCTAAACTATGTGCAATGTCCGAGACTGGTGATGGGTAATTACTCTTGTCAGGTGCTTTCGACTAGCATCAAAACCAGGCCCTTTATAGCACATATTCACATAAATGACAGCTCAAGTCAAACCTATCTATCTCCCTAAATAGATGGAAGCATTTCCCACCCTTCAAACATTCTTTTCTCTCCTCTAAGGTTATGTCAAAAATCATCATGATTAATAGTCAACATGTCCACTCCACTCAATGGAACTTCTGAGGAATTTGTTAGCTTTCTTGTATAATTGTAAAGGAAATAAAATCCTTCCAAAGCAACTGCATAGATCCAAGGGAATCTTAGAGGAAAATGTATTAGCAGATATCTACTACAATTATCATCACATTACCATTATTATCATCACATATTAAATTACATCCTTTGTGATCAATCTACTTTTTTTGAATATGAAATCACTCACTTCATTTTAAATTCTGACCTACAAGAACTTTCTATGTGAGCAAACAGATTTAACTATGCCTCATTCAGAAGAGTGTATGGATATATATTCATGTGTTTCATGGTATTTTTTTCCTTATTTTCATGGTTTATAAAACAAGATAAAACATAATTTATATCACCTATATCTGACACATGTACATCATATAGTACATGTATACTATATATACATGCATGTATCATGCATACATACCACATACATATGTTGTACATGTGTGTCTTTGTGTGCCCAGTCAGGAAAGAGAGAGCACAGCTGTTACCTGAACAGAGAAAATAAAAACATGAAGCCACCTTGGCCCCTCCAGTCAGCCTAGTAGTCTTTAAACTTTAGCAAATGCCCTTAGCCCATGGGATTAACTAACTTCTGTTTGTTTATCTATAGATCATGCACCAAACCCCAAAACACTAAGGAAGTAGACCTGCTTGCACAACACCTGCGCACTGAGTAATGTCTGTAGTTGGCACCATGGAGTCTACAGGTACTCAAGAAATGTTATGGACCATGACACTCGTTTTACTCATTAACTGCTTTAAACCCTTTAAACATCCCTGGGCCAGGCAGAAACCTCAGAATTGACCTTTGAACAAGAGTCTTCCTTCTCCCTAGGTGGCTGGCCTCCTGAATAAAGCTAATATGCCTTTCTGATCAAAACTTGTCTCTTGAGTATTGACTTTTTGAGCAGCAGGCAGCCAAACCTGGCTTTCAGTAACAAGTATACTTTAATATAAGGAACTATTAAGTAGGTATAAAATTGTTAATTTCCTGAAAGGAAAGAAAGAAAATTCTAAGACATCAGAACAGTGGAAACTTCAAGAAATTGTTAGCAGCTGGAAGGCTGGAGGAACAAAGAGAAGAGGTTAGAATTGTGTAACAGATGCTTAGTTGAGGGGCCTCACAGAGAGCAGAGGATCCGTACAGCTCAGCTGGTGTTGGCGTCTCTAATGGTCGTGTGATGAGGCTGATTCTATAAATATTGGAAATACTGCAAATATTGGAAAAACTGCAAATTGCTTAGGGCTGTTCTATAGGAAGGAACTGCTTGCTGCTGCCTGGGTTGTTGGGCTGACGCAGACTGTTCCTTCTGTCTCTCTTCCTTCCTCGTGCCTTTTTCTCCTGTCTCATTCTCCTCCCTCTCTCATACCTATATGGGCAGAGACCCACAAGGACCAACTGGCAAAGAAGCCATGTGTTTTGCAAAATCCCAGCCCTGGGAAACAGAACAAAGCATGGAAGGGCAGATGTGGAGCTGATAGGAACTTGGTAACTGGTATGCTTCATCTTTTTCTCAGGCAGACTGTGACATTCTGCAGACTATTGTGGCAAAATAGTTTTCTATGTCAAAGACTTTCAATAGATTTAACATTAATATAAGCTCTCCCTTGCCATATTTAAGCTAAAACATTCTTCTTCAAAGGAAATATTATTAGCCTTGAAAAATCACATACATATAGAAGATTTTCAATAGGCCATATTTAAAGTAAAGGATGTCATTTTCCTACATATTTCAATTTTCATTTTCTTTCTTCTTCCCTTTCTTTCCTTTTCTCTGTTTCTTTGCAGTAAGGGGGGATGCTTGCTATATGTCCCAGGTATAAATGTTAAACATATCTCAGGTCAGAATGAGCAGGAGGACTTTGCAAAAAGAAATGGGTGAATAGCAAGTTGATGAGACGGAGATGAGAGATGGTTACCATGTTAAATTTCAGGTATGGTGAAAAGCAAATCTTTTGACTATGAGTGGCTTTCCAGAATTCTGTAATGTCTCTGTAAGATGTGGCATAATGAAACAAATTTCACAAGGACCAAGTAGGATATTCCACTAAGGGAAAGGAAAAGATTTATCTATAAAAAATGGGAAGGCTGACATTATTGTCTATTGAGTACTTCCTGTTGTAAGAGCAGATGTTATTCTAAAAGAAATAAATGCAAATTAACTTTCATCTTTATAATATCAAGAAACTAATATTTACATGAAAGGGTAAATAATGTTTCCTTACATTCTCCTCATTAATTCCATACAGGAATGTTTCAACTATACAGAAGAACTGTACTTTAAAAGACAAATGAATAAGGGCTGCAAACCAGCCATATTGTGGTTATTGTGATTTCTCAAATTTCCAATCATGCGCAAAAGAGAGGGCTGAATATGAACACTTCTCTCCTCCCCATCCTCACCCATTTCTCTATTATTTAGAAGGTGACACTAAATATCTATTCAACAGAGCAACAGAAAATGACAAATGAACTAGAAATGAATTTCTTTAATTTACCATGAAGATTTAGATAATGTACCATAATTCTATGTAATGCTAGAACAGCAGTTGAGTATAGAAAATGATTGTGTATTTTGATTTCAGACATAATTCCATTTCATACTAGCCTATTACCAACCTTCCAAAGATGACCCCCCCAAATTCTTGCAGTAATCATTTTTCTTCATCCTCTCTTTTCCTGTCTTGCTAAATTTTATGATTGCCCCCAACATTCCATCATAAGTATTGCCAATTTTATAGGTCTACAAATGAACAAGAAAAAGACATACCATCCAATAGCAAAATGGGCAAATATTTAAACAGACACAAAAAGGGCTATCTAAATAGCCAGTAAATACACAGAAAGGTATTTCACTTCATTAGTCATCAGAGAAATGCAAATTAAAACCACACTAAAATATCACTATAAAAGCAACAGAATGACAAATTAAAAAAAAGAATTACAATAGAAAATAATAGGAGGATATACAGTAAGTAAGACTTCCATTAACTCCTGGTAAGAGTATGTGTGAATGGACTCAACTACTCTGTAAAACTTACTGTCATTGTCTAAGCAAGTGGATGACAGGCATACATCACTACACCTCTAAAGAAATATATGCCCAAAAAATTCATGTACAAGAGTGTTAACAGCAGCTTTATTTTTAACAACCCCAAACTGCAAACTTAAATGTCCTGCCACAGCAGAATGCACAAATAATTACGATAAGATCAAACAATGAAGTAGAAAACAATAATGCAAATTAATGGTATACTGCCATATACAGAAAAATAAATGAATCTCAGAACATAATACTGTGGGGAAAAGTCAGACTCAAAATAATATATATTCTATTACTCCTTTAATATAAAATCTAATAAGGCAAAACTATCCCTTGATATTTGAAATCAGGAGAGTTATCTTTGGTCAGGAACTGGTCATGGTGATCAAATGGGGCAACAAAGGTGACATCCAGAGGGCTATTCATGGTCTCATTCTGAGTGACGTGGTTACACAGGTGTGTTCACTTTGTAAAACTTAATGAGTTGAAGACTTATGGTTTTTCACTCCCACTGTATGTTTTACAGCAATTTAAAAGTTTATATCCATAGCCTTTTTAAATTAACATATAATGTATTATTTGTTTCAGTGTGACACGTCTATGATTCATCAGTCTTTTTATTTTTTATTAATATATAATGTATTATTTGTTTCAGGGGTACAGATCTGTGAATCATCAATCTCACACAATTCACAGCACTCACCATGGCACATAATTCCCCAGTGTCCATCACCCAGCCACCTATCCATAGCCTTTTTATTGAAGAAAATCAGATGGACTTGTGACACTGGGCTCTAATCTGGGGAAAAAAAATAGAAGATGACCACTGAAGATAAAAAGTTTGTGATATGTAATATTATGATCACTGGTTTTATGGATATGGAATTTGTGTTAAGGTTACATAGCTAATAAGAGGAAGAATTGAACCCAGATCTGTCTGCCTCCTAACCATCAAGCTACACTACCATTTCCTGGGCCAATCTTCAGAAACATTCTTCAGAAATCAAGACTGAATCTTTTGTAGGCAAGGCATGTGCCTGATACCAGATAACAGCATTCCAGAAAAAGGCTCCAACTTTTCCAGGAGCTATCATGACTTAAATCCTCTCCACGAAGATCAGAGCAGAAACAAATGAAAAAGAGAGCAGAAACACAACAAAAAAGATTAACAGAACTAAGAGCTGTCCATTTTCAAGAAGATAAACAAAACTGACAAACGTTTCACTAGAATAAAAGAGATGACTCAAATGTATAAAATCATAAATGAAAGAGGAGACTTTATTGTTGGAATAAATGTATGTATCTATAATTTACCAAGAAAAAAAGGCTACGGATATTACATTTTCAAGTTGGCAGTTCCAGGGAAGTGTAACTAACACTGTACCTTTTATTTACCTAAGTTGTACATTTCTGTGTCTGTCTGGTGAGGAAATTTCTCTAACCATATTGAAAAGTTTACTCACTAGTTTACTGACACTAAAAAAAGTCGATTAAATTCCCATCAACAATGCATAAGGGTTCCAATTTCTCCATATCCTCACCAACATTCATCATCTTTTTATACATATGTAACAGCCATCCTAACAGGCATGAAGTGATATCTCACTGTGATTTCAACTTGCATTTCCCTGATGATTATTTATATTGAGCACCTTTTCATAAACCTGTTAACCATTTCTATGTCTTCTTGGGAGAAATATCTATTCAAGTCTTTTGATCATTTTGTAAGCAGATGATTATGATTTGCTACTGAGTTGTAGGGGTCCCTTTACATATTTTGGATATTGACCCTTTATTATAGTTTTTCAAGTATCTTCTATTCCATAGGTTGTTTTTTCTTTCTGTTGGTTATTTCCTCCACTGTGTAAAAGCTTTTTAGTTTGATATAGATGGAGTAGTCATTATCAAAAATAGTATGAAAGTTCCCCCAAAACTTGAAAAAAGAACTACCATATGATCCAGCAATTCCAGTTCTGGGTATTTATCCTAATAATTAAAAGCAGAATCTGTAAGGGGTATCTACACTCTTTTGTTCATTGCCATGTTATTCACAATAGCCGAGATACAGAAACGACCTAAACATCTATCAGTGGGTGAATGTAAAAGAAAAGTACATGCATACAATAGAATATTATTCAGCCTAACAGAAGAAGGAAATCTTGCCATATTCACCAACATGGACTAACCTGGAGGACACCATGCTAACTGAAATAACAGTCACAAAAGGGAAAATATTCCTGATTCCACTTACATGAGGGATCTAAAGTAGTCGAAATCACAGAAATATAAAGTAGAATGGTGGTTGCCAGGGTGTGGGGGAGGGGAAATGGGGAGCTGGTCAATGAATACAGATTTTGTTTATCAACTACACCTCGATACAGCTATTTTTTAAGAAGATTTTTTTCATGTATTTAGAGAGTGAGTGCACAAGCAGGGGCACGGGCAGAGGGAAAGTGAGAGAACCTCAAGTGGACTCTGCACTCAAACTCACAACCCTAACATCATGACCTGAGCCAAAACTAAGAGTCAGATGCTTAACCAACTGAGCCACCCAGGGGCCCCTCAATAGAGCTGTTTTTTTAAAAAAAACATTCAAAAAAGAGAGAGAGAGATTTAAGACCATAGGTACTACTTGTACATTTTACATTTTCTTTGAAATCACTTTTTTACTATAAATCTCTAAGCAACTACTTAAGTTGCAGCCCAACTGACTGCCACCAGTCTCATCTCACTTCCATTCCTTCTCCCTCTAATTTTAACAGCATATTTGTAATATGAACTAGATCATGCACACAAAATACTATGATAATAAATGTACAGTTTAGAGGATAAGAATAAACCAAAAAAATCAACAAAATCAATGTGCATATGTCCACACCGCCTTGATTAATAAAGAGACATTACATTGAATTCTTTCCGTTTCTCACCAATTGCAACCCCCCATCTCCATCAGGATAGTCAATATCCTGAATTTTATATTAAGCATGTCCTTGCTGGTATTTACAGTTTTAAAACATAACATAATTATAAACTAAACATAAACACTAAACCAAAAATAATTTAAGCAATATTTTGTTTCCTATTTTAAATTTAAATTACTGTAATCATACTAATTTATTCTACTGTGAACTTTTTCATTCTGCTATGTTACTAAGATTTATCCACACATATACCTGTACTTCTGTGCCATTTCCTTTTCACTGTTGATCAACATCCATTGGGTAAATGTATCACAAATTATTCTATTTCTTTTAAGATTTTATTTATTTATTTATTTGACAGAGAGATACAGAGAGAGCACAAGTAGACAGAGCAGCAAGCAGAGGGAGAGGAAGAAGCAGGCTCCCAGCCCAGCTGGAGTCCCATGCGGGGCTCAATCCCAGGACCCTGGGATCATGACCTGAGCCGAAGGCAGCAGCTGTTTAACCCACTGAACCACCCAAGTGCCCCCACAAATTATTCTATTTTTGATAGCTATTTGCATTGTTTACAGTCTATTTGTCATTACAAAGAACAATCTTAAGATTACTTTTTTGCATATCTCTTAAAGACATAAAAGAGTTCATAGGGAATATAACTAGGATTAGAGCCACGGAGTCATTAGGTATACATATTTTCAAATTTGTAGTTAATACCAAAATATTTCCAAAGTAATCAAACCTAAATAATTTTCTTTTGTCTCACATCTTTGCTTAGCATTGTTATTTTAATTTCAGTCATTCAAGTTAGTGTATAGTTTTACCTTAACATTTTCATACACTGAATGGGCATTTCTATTACCTCTTTCATGACAATATAAATCATGTCATTTGCACATCTTTGTTGGGAGGGTTCCTTTTCTTATTGGTTCCCAATGTTGTTTATATACACTGAATCCTACAGGGTTTTGTTTTAGTAATCAGTGTTAGGAATATCATTTCCCACTAATGCTTGTGTTTTGATTCTCTTAATCTTTTAATAAAGAGTTGCTCTCAAATTTTATGTAGACCTTATCAATATTTTCCTCTGTGGTTTCTGTCTTTTAAATCTTAAGTCCTTCCCTACCAAAGGTCATAAAGATTGCTCTTCTATTTCTTAAAAAGTTTGAAGTATTTTTGTTCACATTTAAGATCTTAATCTGGAATTGATTTTTGTATATGGATAAAGTAGGTGTCTACTTTTTTATGTTTTTTTCTCATGTAGATAATGGAGTCCCCTCGCCATTTAATGAATAGGCCATCCTTGTCCCAATTGTCCTCTTTGTCATATATCAAGTTTCCAATCACATGTAGAACTATTTTTGGATCATTTATCACTGAACCAGTATCATAGTGTTTTAAAGCATTACTTTTTTAAAAGAGAAAACTACAAATATTTTTATTCATTCAGGTAAGCTGAATTAGATTTATAAGCAGTAATTTAGTGATTAAATATTTGTGTTTGCAGTGAGGACCTATGGAAAAAATAATAAAAATAAAATACAAACATAAAAATAGTTTTGTTTGCAGTAAAATTTATCAGAAAACTTTCATTGCATACAAGAATTTCTTTTACTTGTATAGAAATTCAGATAATTATACTTCCTAGAGAGCTTTCAGTACTTTTACATAAATTGAATAACCTAGAATACTTTTTACTACAACACGAATTTTGATTGTTCAAATTTTTTTCTGAGTCAAGTTACATTTTGATTAATCTTAAGACATATCAAATTGGGAAATATATGAAAATGTGCTCATGCTTAGTTCTTAATTATCAAATTAAATCAGTAAAATGCTTTTCCTTTTGGCTCTGACTCCACAATGAAATATTCCAAATATTAAACATTATTTTCATTAATAAATTATTTTCCACTTCCTTGAAATACATTCAAAGACTCTTCTACTCATATTTCCTAAATTCTGAGACATCTCAGGCTTATGATTTGCTATTTCATATTGGGAGCTGATCAGAGGTTCTCAACCTTGGTTGCGCCTTAGAATTGCCCTACACTTTTCAAATCAGAATCTCTGAGGGTGGGATCCAGACAGCAATGGTCATTAAAGCTTTCCAGGTTATTCCAATGTACAGCTGGGGCTGAGAATCACTGGCCCATGATAAAATATTCATTAGCCTAACCTCATTGAAAATGTTAAGTGAACAAATGTTTTTTTTGTCCACTTAAAATTTCACTCATTAATATTCTCCTATGTACCAGGCACTGTGTAAAATGTTAAGTGTTAAGGAACACAATTTCTATTTTTAAAAAGTTCACCGTCTAATGCAGGAAGTTGACATTAATCAAATAATTACTGGTTAATGTACTGTGACAGAGATTAAGTGTGCTAAAATAGAGGTAAGAGTCTTCAAAGGCTACAACAAAGAAACCTCAACTGATTAGGATATCAAAGAGGCTCCTAGCTGTAGGAGCTGATGAATGAGCAGGATTTACTAAGCAAAATGGGGAGAAATGGGAAGAGCACTCCTGGCTGAAAGGGCAGCAAGTACAAAGGGACTCCTGCAAAAGAAACCAAGATCTTCTGGAGAGATGAAAGAAGTCTAGGGGCTGGAGAGCAAAAAACTAAGGGAGAGCAGTATGAGAAGAAACTAAAGATGTAGCAAGGCCAGACCAGGTCAGATGTTACAGCAGTAAGATTTATTTTTCGTATTTAAGTACTTTATTATTATTACTATTATTTTCATTTTTAGAGAGGGAGAGGTGGGGAGGAGCAGATAGAGAGTGAGAATCTTAAGCAGGCTCCGTGCCCAGCACAGAGCTCATTACAGGGCTCAGTCTCACAACCCTGAGATCATGACCTGAGCAAAAATCAAGAGTCAAACACTGAACTGACAAAGCCACTCAGGTGCCCAAGTACTTTATTTATTTTTTAGAGCATTTTAGGTCACAGCAGAATTGAGGAAGGTAAGAGAGTTCCCATATACCCCTTGCCTTACAGATGTATAACCTCCCACATTATCCACACCTGCCATGACAAGGGCACATTTGTTACCATCAATGAACCTACAGTGACACATCACAACCAACCAAAGTCCACAGTTTACATTAAGGTTCACACTTGGTATAGTGTATTCTAAGGATTTGGACACATGTATAATACATGTGCATGTATAATATGTAGTCATCATTATAGTATCATACAGGTTAGTTTCACAACCCTAACAGTCCTCTGTGTTTTGCCTATTCATCTGCCTACCCCAAACCCCTAACAGGCCACAGTTCTCTTTAGTGTCTCCATAGTTTTGCTTTTTCCAGAACGTTACATAGTTGGAATCATACAATATGCAACCTTTTTAGATTGGCTTCTTTCACTTTGTAATATGTACTTAAGTTCATCCATGTCTTTTCAGGGCTTGAGAGTTCATTTATTTTTAGTGCTGAATAATGTTCCATTGTCTTGAATGTACTGCAGTTTATCCATTCACCTACTGAAGAACATCTTGGTTGCTTCCAAATTTTAGCCACTATGAATAAACGTACTATAAATATTTATGTGTAAGATTTATATATGTGTGTGTGTGTGTGTGTGTGTGTACATAAGTTTTTCAACTTTTGGGGGTGAATACCAAGGAGTGTAATTGCTGGGTTGTGTGGTACAGATGGTATGATTTTAAAGACCATTTCTTTTTTTTTCTTTTTTTTTCTTTTTTTTTAATTTTTATCTATTCATTTGACACAGAGAGAGAGATTACAAGTAGGCAGAGAGGCGGGCAGAGAGAGAGGAGAGAGGAGGAAGCAGGCTCCCTGCTGAGCAGAGAGCCCGATGTGGGCCTCGATCCCAGGACCCTGGGATCATGACCTGATCCGAAGGCAGCGGCTTTAACCCACTGAGCCACCCAGGCGCCCTTAAAGACCATTTCAATTCCTTTCCCTACATATTCTCATGGCTTTATATTCTAAATAGTTGCCTCAAATATTTTATTTTGCAGTGGATAACTAAGAGGAGGATTGTCCAATCAAAAGTTCTCAAATGGTATGAAGTCAGTAATCCATCCCTACATATTCACCAGTAAAACAACTCATACTCTACTATAGTAAACCTTTTCTAGTAAACAGTAAGGTTGTGAGCAGGGACCACATCTAGTTCAACTTTGTACTCTGAAATCTAGTACACTGACTTGGATATAGCTGACATCTAAAAAAGATGCTGACTATTAAGTTATTAAATTAATAATTTTAGTTAACTTATTGTTAATAAAAATATATTGAATATTAAATTATTCAACATTCATTTCCAATAACAGGAGGACAGGTTACTGAGACCACCCTCCTACCTAAAACAAGCACAAATATTGGATAAAGTATTTAAAGAAAAAGTTTTTGAAAGATTTTATTTATTTATTTGACACAGAGAGAGAGAGATCACAAGTAGGCAGAGAGGCAGGCAGAGAGAGAGGGGGAAGCAGGCTCTCCACTGAGCAGAGAGCCCAATGTGGGGCTTGATTCCAGGACCCTGGGATCATGACCTGAGCCAAAGGCAGAGGCTTAACCCACTGAGCCACCCAGGTGCTCTATTTAAAGAAAATTATTCAGAGGTGCCTGTCTGGCTCAGTCAGTTAAGCATTTGAGTTTGGCTTAGGTTATAATCTCAGGGTCCTGGGATCGAGTCCTGCATCAGGCTCCCCACTCAACAGGGAGTCTGCCTGTCCCTCTCCTTCTTCCTCTGTCCCTCCTCCTGATTGTGCTGTCTCCGTCTCTCTCTTCAAATAAATAAATAAAATCTTTTTTTTTAAAAAAGAAAATTTTCAAGGTACTACAATGTTAGAAAAATATCAATAAATTCCAAGGCCAAATTCTAAGGGTAAGGCCAAACCTCTTTCCATACATCTTAAATGAACATGAACATTCTGTTCTAATTAATCAAACTCTTTAGTCACTGGAAAAGCATTTACACTTCCTCCAAGTCTTTTTTTCTTAGGATTTCATTTATTCATTAGAGAGAGAGAGCACAAGTAGGGGGAGAGGCAGAGGCAGAGGGAGAAGCAGACTCCCCGCTGAGCTGGGAGCCTGATGTGGGACTCCATCCCAGGACCTGAATATCAAGGTCTGAGCTGAAGGCAGATGCTTAACCATCTGAGCCACCCAGGCACCCCAACTTTCTCCAAGTCTTGATTGCTCTTTCTCATTTTCCAACTTCTGTTCAAAATCTTCCTAACAGTCCTAAACATCACTTTCTCCTAGCAATCTGCCTTAATCCCACCAGAAGTAAGTCATCTATCCTTTCTCTTAAACTACATTAGGAATATTCAATTCCATTAAACTGGAAGTTAATCTAAACCTAACAGCTCTATGCCATGTTTATTGACACTTTGGATTTCTTATTTTAATTTTAATTAATTAATTAATTTTTTGGTGGGGGGAGAGCCTGAGGGAGAGGGAGAGAGAGAATTTCAAGCAGGTTCCATGTCCAGCATGGAGCCCAATGTGAGGCTCTATCTTACAACCCTAAGATCAGGAACTGAGCCCAAATCAAGAATCGGACACTTAACCTACTGAGCCACTCAGGCATTCCACCCTTTGGATCCTTTAGATACCTGTAAGTTATGATTTGTTCCCTAACCAAGCTTTATGACCCTGAAGGGCATGGGTTTTGTTATATCCCTTTTATTCCTTTAGATTCTTGAACATAGACATTTAGCCAATGTTTGTACGAGTAAATTTGTTTCTAAATTGTCTCTAAACCAGTGCTTCTCAAACTTAAGCATGCACCAGAATTACAAGGAGGGTGATTATCATAGATTAAATATGGATTGCTGCATCCCACCCTTTGAGTTTCTAATTCATTAGGTCTGGGAAAGAGTATCTTAATTTTCAAATCTAACAAATTCCAGGGTGATAGTGATGTTGCTCAGTCCAGGACTCTACTCTGAGAAACACTGCTCTAAAACTCTGTGTCTTGAAAACAGTTGATATAATATGGTTCTTCCCTGTATATTCCCACATTTCTACCTAGGTATCCTAATCAATGGGGAGGTTTGCAGAGGATATTACTTATTATAGAGGATAATACATGCTTCCCTGGTCATTCAACTGTGATCAGTTTTCTCAAACCCACTTAGGGTTCTTTCTTCCAACCTTTTGGTTCCCAGAGTATAATATTATAAATCAGAAACATCTTGCAGTCATTACAATAGGCTATATGCCTTTTTATCTTGGAATGCTCTGTTATCTTCTTTTGTGATTAAGACTGTAAAACTTAGCTGGAATTCTTAACCTTCCTCAAAATTTTTTCAAAATATGGAATCCCATCTAATCTATTTGTTGGGCTGGCGGGAAATGGAAGCTATACAAAATGAAGGTCCGTCCAAGATGGCTGACCTTCCTGCCAAAGTCCGTCCAAGATGGCTGACCTTCCTGCCAAAACCCGTCCAAGATGGCTGACGCCTAGCCCCACCCCTGCTTTACCCAATAAAAAACCTCGTTATCCTGCCTTGCACGTGATTTCCCCGACTCCCTTCTGTCAGAGTCGCGGAAACTCGCCCAAGTGTGCTTGCAATAAAGCTTTGCCTTCGGAGCATGATTTGCCTTAGCGGTCTCTATTCCTGTTCGCAACCAGAGAAACCTTACACTATTGATACTCTATTTTTTAAGGATTTATTTATTTATTTGAGAGAGAGAGAGAGAGAGAGAGCATGAATAGGGGGAGGGCCAGTGGGAGAGAATTTCAAGCAGACTCCATGCTGAGTACAGAGCCCGATGTGGGGCTTGATCTCAAGACCATAAGATCAAGACCTGAGCTGAGACTAAGAGTCAGACGCTTAACTAACTGCACCATCCAGGCACACCAATGCTATACCTTCAAGAGGATGTCTGAACCTCTTCTGTCTTGTAGAGAAAGGTCATATTTACAGTTTCACTCCTTTTACCTTGATAGGCAGTGGGGATATAATCATGACAAAAACGTGGATTGCTAGGGTGATGGGAGCGAAGCTATGAATTTAGAGGGAGTTAAAGTTGCATAAGAATGGAGAAAATGTTTTAATAAAGAGATTTAACCTCTATGAGCATTCATGAGAAGCGACTTATTTGGAAACAAACAAACAAAGCCCTACTCCCATGATGCTGAGGTGGACCATGTATTCGGTAAGCCTTCTAAGAAATGGTAAGCCTTGCTGGTCTCTGAACTCACCAGATTTTTATGTTTCATTATTCTTTTGACTATATTGTATCTATGAAGATTTAAATGAATGTCATTACTAATATATTTTAGTTCTAAACTGGTAAAATTGGCTTTGAGGGAAAAGAGCAAAGTATGAAGTGGTTTTAAACATGACTTGAGTATGAAACAAAAATACAAGAGAAACCCTTTGTTAACATGTCTCACTAGCAGTAGATGGGACTCCAAAAATTAATTTTATTTGTATGGCACACTTTGGCTCAAGTTATGGAGCTTGTTGTGGGGCAGGATGCTCATCCTACTATGTGTATAGGAATTGGGATAGTGAAAGGCAGATGATATTTTGTCTAATTTCCAAGCCAAAGTGCTTAGAGACATGCCAGGTCTTAGAGATGTGGGATGGGGATGCAGGAAGTGATTTAACTTGTTTTTATAAGGGATTCTGAGTGACAGTGATGCTGTAAGAAATACTGCTTTGGTGCCTTGTGACAAATAAGGTATAACAATCATTCTCCTCATCTCAGTTCCCACAGGACTCTCAGGAACATGAAATCTCTATGGCACCTTGAGGAGTCCTCATTGTGAATCCTGGGTGACAACCCTCTAGCTCCTGGTCCGGATATCAGGGTTCTTGTGGAAGGCACTGAAAACAATGGCAGTGATGAGGTGCTACCTTTGAGTGACTTCAATAGACACCCTCTAAATATAGGATAGAAAGTAGATGAGGAAAGATGAGAGAAGCCAAAGACAAACTCCTAAATCTATTGTTCCTGAGCTATCACAGAAGACTTGGGGAGTTCCAAGAAACACATGAATAAGAAAATGAGGTCGTGTGGTAAAGGGGATGACTGAAGGTGCTGCACTATCACTGATAGACCATCAAAAACCACTGATTGCCATTCACCTATAGTCACAGACTGGTTATAGAAGTGCCACAAGCACACATTTGATTATATAGGGTAATATCAGGAGAAGAATCTAGAAGTCATCTGAAGATAAGGAAATATTTTTGTTTACTTTCTTTACTTTGCAGTGAAGTCTCATGACCTCAAGTAACAAAAATGAATACCATTTTTCTAAAAAGAATTGGGTCAGGATAATCAATGAAGAAAAATATCAAAAGGATTACTGAGAATAAGAAAACATTATGTATTATTTAACATGAGACAAGTTTTTCTTGAGATAAATTTAAATATATGTATCATATTTTTCAAGTTCAGAGGTATCAAATGCTCCTCAGAAAAGGACTTCAGACAGTAAGGAAAAAATGGGGATGAATGGCTGATTATACATCTCCTCCTAAATTCGTCTGTAATCATCAGATAATGTTTTACGGCTTCAAATTTACAAATCCCTTGTAGCTGGGACACTGTAAATCCTCAACAGGAAATTTTTTTAATGACTCAGTTCCTATACCTTTTATTTAATACATGTTTGACAATTATCATAATTCCTTATTTTTATTCATTTAACTATTTCCACACAAGTATATCAGTTTATACATAAATATTTACAGGAATTGGAGCTTCTGGTCTATATTAAAACTCTACTAAGCAAAGAAAATCTTAATCTATAGCAAAGTAGAGGAAGTCTTTATTTGAAAAAAGAAAAAAGAAAAGATTGAACCCTAAATATTTTCCTTCCCAATCCCTCATATTCCATCATTTAAGAATTTCTTTCTGTTTTTCTGCATTGCTTTTTCCTGTGGTCTTATTTTAGAAAGCATATTTCTAGGGAGTGGACATTCAGAGTCTAGAATATACTAGTGCAAATTAGTTTTGCCATTTCACTTTTCAGTTGGGCTTCTCTGGCAAAAACTCTAGACTGAAATGATCTTGGTTCAATTTTTAGTCTCTTGATTGGTAGTATAAAAATATATACAGGATACACAGGATGAAAGACTCAAATATATGGGAAGAGAGGGTCAGCAAAGGTTTTAGGCACTTCTTATTTGCTTTATAAGTGTCTATGTTAATGATTTTATTCAGTAACATTTTCAAATATTTAATCTTCTCTTATATATCCTGGAGCTGACTGACTGAAGTTGTTAGTAGTTGAACCTTTCGGATACATTTTTTTTTGGTAAAAATTTTATTGACATACAACATAAATATAGAAAAGTGCTCAACTCACAGATGTGCAGTTTACTGAATTTTTAAGTTAATATACACATACAACCAGCACCCAAAACACAAGCAGCCCCACAAAAACTCCCTGTGTACCCCCTCCCAGTCACTGACTTTTCACATCAAATATTCGTTTTCTTACATATTTTCAGTTAGCAGCTCTCTATAGAATGTGCTGGTACTTATAACCTATGTTTCATCGGTTTTTGAGCTTTAGCCAAAATTCTGAAAAACTAAACACAATTCCATTTGACACATCTATAAGATTAAAAGACCAAACCTCATAGAATAATTCTGAGATCCAATCAAAGGAGAAATAACTCTCATTTATACATGTAATGTTGATATTTTTTTCCTTAAAATCATATCAGGGAATTGATTCCATCTGTTCCTATTACCTCTTGCCATAAAAACTGGGGAGATTAACACTGAAATTTTCCCTAGAAGTAATTATATTCAGAGACAGGTTCTAGTTGATTCTTCACCTCCAGTGAGTTAAAGAGAAAAGACATCTAAATTCTCAAAACTGCATATTTAGAGAATTGGATCTACAAGAGACCTTTTTGACCATTCCATCCAGGCAAACCAATTGAAGTATGAGAAAGAAGCCCTCTAAGAAGAAAAGTGTTTCACCACAATATTAGGTGAGGCAGACCAGTCCTAGGACCTAACCCTCCCATATGCAGTACATAGCTTTTTCCAACATGCAGGCAGAGCTGCTACTATGAACTGAGATGATCTGAATTCAAGTTCTGGCTCCACCACTGACTAACTAGGTAAGCCTGGGTATATTACTTATGTCTCTAAAGCCTTATTTTACTCATGAATGAGTTATTGTATGTACTTGGTAAACAGCACTCAGAAAATGACAGTTATTGCTGTTGCTGATAAAGGAAAAGAAACCCAGATGCGACTAGAGTGCATACATTCTCAAATATGGGGCATCAGACATTTTACAAAACTCTTAAGGATGCCCTAGTAGGGGAGAGGGTATGGAACTCACTCTCTGGCAGCCCCTTATTTATGTATTTTTTAAAGATTTGTTTATCTATTTTTGTGGAGAGAGAGAGAGAGTGAGCAAGGGGGAGGGGCGGATGGAGAGGATCTTTCAAGCAGACCGAGTGGGGAGCCCAATGCAGGGCTCCATCTCACAACCCATGAGGTCATGACCTGAGCTGAAACCAGGAGTCGGACACTCAACTGACTGAGTCATCCAGGTGCCTCTCTGGCAGCCTTTAAAACATTCTGTAGATTCCCCTAAAATTCATGAACAAAATGTTTGATGAAAGAAAAACAAGACCAACAAATGTGCTCCTCAGTCACTAGTTCTGACCAATAGATACTTAGCTATGGCTCTCAAGACACCTCAGAATGATACTTTTGGGAAGTACAGTGAAAACTGGTTATAAATGGATTAGAGTATGGATGATCACCAGAAAGACATTACTTCTTACCTGCTACCTCACATCCAAAGACTGGTGAGATTCTTCTCTCTCTTTATTTGGACACCAGTACAATGTAGCCTAAGTAGAATTGACTTTATGGTGGATACATTCCATCATTAATCATTTTATTCTTGTAGTCAGTTTGTTTGCCAAAGTTCCACTGTTAAATCTTATTTCCTACATGTCATATTTTTCCTTTGTACTTATCCTGCTAAAATTATCTTAAATTTAAAAATTAAAAAACAATTTTAAGTAGGCTCCACACCCAGCGTGGAGCCCAACATGGGGCTTGAACTCACGACCCTGAGATCAAGACCTGAGCTGAAACCAAGTGCTGGACATTTAACTGACTGAGCCACACAGGTGCCCCTATCCTACTAAAATTATCTTGATTTACTCTCATTATTTCAAACTATAAAGATTATTTTAGATACTGGTTTGTTTTTAATATCTGAGAATTGATCATTGTATCTTTTATGCCTCCCTCTCAGTACTTTTATATTAACAGACTAGAAGAGAAGATACAACACTGTGAGGTGTTTAAATCTGCTCCCATCACACAAACACAGATATGGTCCATTAGCCAATGTGCTCTGGATATGGCCATTCGAAAGACTCCTCAATCTAATTACATGTACAATTACCCAGGTCCTATATTATCCTCTTTTCCAACAAGACAAAGTGATAAAGAAGTTTGGCTTTCCCCTAAAGAAATAACAGGAAGGCTAAGTCTCCATGAATTTCACAAAATATATGCATAGTTGCCAAAATATCAACTAACTGATAACAGGCAATCACTTTAAGCTACCTCAGGTACATACCTTTTTCTAAAGCTCCTTTATTTGGTCTCCATCTTTGTTTGGCCAATTTAGAAAAATAAAAGAAATTCTAGAGAATACTAAACCCTTGCAGGTTTTGTTTTTATTTTAATCCAAATACACAATCCCTCAAATAAGAAAATCACAGATAAATAAATTGGGGTAAATCGGAGGGGGAGATGAAGCATGAGAGACTGTGGACTCTGAGAAACAGACTGAGGGTTTTGGAGGGGAGGAAGGTGGGGGGATGGGTGAGCCTGGTGGTGGGTATTAAGGAGGGCACATATTGCGTGGAGCACTGCGTGTGGTGCATAAACACTGAATCTTGGAACACTGAAAAAAAAGAAAATTATGATGTCAAAAAATATATAAATAAAAAAAAATCACAGCTCTTAAAAAAAAAAAAGAAAAAGAAAATCACTGAAAGGGGTGCCTGGGTAGCTCAGCATCTGCCTTCCGCCCAGGTCATGATCCCAGGGTCCTGGGATTGAGCCCCGCATTGGGCTCCCTGCTCAGCGGGGAGTCTGCTTCTCCCTTTCCCTCTGCCCCTCACCCCTATTTGTGCTCTTTCTCTCTCAAATAAATAAATAAAATCTTTTAAAAAATCACTGAAATTATCACTGTTCAGGTTTACATATCAGAAAAAATATACCTCACCCAGTCTAGCTGCCAACAAAACACTGGGTTATTTCATAGGTCGACATCAGGTAAATGGCATAAAGTCCTATTACACAGTTCTCAAAGGAAGCATTTAAATACCTCAACATCATTCTGATTTAGTAAATAAATGAGAGTCCTAGTAATCTGAGAACTTTTCTGCTCACACAGAGGCTTGCTTGCTAAACATTCTCTCTGGGAGTTTCAAGACACCCATCTGCAGCTGTTCTACTTTTTTCTCGGCTTTATGAAACACATGCCTTGCAAAGAAAAACCAATCTGCTCATTCAGGAGTAATAATGGAGCATAGTTCAAGGAAAGGAAAGACAAAGTGACCACTGAAAATGGAGGTGGTTTCATGGGGGTCAGTGTAAGAATTATCTAACAACCCATTTCTTGTCATTATCAAAGGCCTCAATTCATATAAAGAATGCAAATTAATCATGGTATTCTGATGGATTTGGATAAATTTCAGAAATGTTATCTGAAACCCAAAGGAATTTGTGGTTACTGTTATTTTTTTAAGTTATGCATAGCAGTTATTTACCTCTTTAGTCTCTTATCTACAAATATATCCTTTTGTATTCTACAATGCTCGGGCTAAAAAGTGTATTTTCCAGACTCCTTTGCCAACTGGCTTCCTGTTAGATTCAACTAACAAAGGACACTTGAGAGAGACTGGAAAGTAGGGGTAAGGACCGTCTTTTTTGTTTCACACCCCATTATCAGCAATTACTTTCAGTTTAATTTCTTTTTGGCATACATAGAACCAGCCTCATTGTGCCTACTCGAAAGTACCAGAAGCTGCCAGATATTCCTATCCCCTCAGAGATCTGAGCTCCAACTATGGAGAATCCCTCCTCTGAGATCTTAGGTTACCAGAAACAGCTAGGTGATAACCTAAGTGTGAACACCAGTTGAGCCAGCCCCTCCTCCTAGATCCTAGATCCTGGTTACTTCAATCTCTTCTCTTTTATAGTCTCAGATTTAGAGGTGGTAGAGGCTTCTCGCAATTATTGTTTTGGCTCTTTTAGCCCTCCAGCACCTGTATATTTAATTCTTTAGATTAAATTCCTTCTGTTGAATACCTGGTGGTTGGTTTCTATTTAGTAAACTGAATCATGAGTGATAAATTATAAAATGACTTTTTTTTCCAGAACACCTTCTAAAAACATATTTGAAACATCTCTTCTTAATAACAAGTAGTTTTGTGCACATTTGGGACATTCATTATCTGCAAGTGACCAAGTTAATAAAATTCTTATTTGAGCCTTAAAAATGAAAGGAGACATGCTTGCTCAATAACTATAAATATTTGCTGCAAAGAAATCAATTTTGTTAATGATGACTCTGTAAAAAAGTTTGTTCTTGCTGATTATGCAAATATTTTGTCACTGAACAAAATCTGCTGGCCACCTATCATGAGTAATGAGTCCCATACTGACAGTCTGGGTATATACAAGCAAATAGAAGATGAGACTGATGGAAATGAATGTTTGTTAACTGCCTATACGGTACCTGAGTACTTTCAGCATGGCTTTTTCGTTTATATTCATATGAGTTTTTAAGGTAAATATTATCTCCATTTTATAGAAAAGGAATACAGACTGAAAAGAATAAATTACTGTCCAAGATCATACAGCTGGTATACACAGAGCTAGAACTTTAATCCAAAGGTCTTTTTTAAAAAAAAAGTCTTTTGACAAGTCACACTATCATAAAAATCACTTAATATTTCAAAATTATATATGTGTGTGTATATATATATATATACACACACACATATATATAAACACATACAGGCACAAATAATTGTGGAGAGGAAGGACTTGATCATTTAGCTTATGATCATCACATATATTCTCATATATAGTTTTGCTAGGATCAAAGATAGAAAGCTATAAAATAATTTAGTACATCCTTCTGCTCCTAGACACATTTTCATCTAATGCCCAGGATAAAGTTATGTAAACAAAAAAGAAATAATTAGTATGAGAGAAGGGACATGAAACAATTAACAATTTAATTGGATTTTGTTGAAGAAACGACAGACTAAACAATAAATAGGGAACCAGTAGAGTTATCTGGGTAGAAATAATAACTGATCAGGGACATAGACACTGGGATTTCAAATCCCATTTTGCCACTGACTCACTTGGTAACATTTGACTGCCTGTTTTTTACTTCTCCCAAAAGAAAACAGAGGGAAGATGATATGATAGTAATGCTCTGTATCGTAGGATCATTGTGAGAAATAACTATTCAAAGAAATTATTGCAAAGTACTTAGACAATATAAAATACTACCTAATACAGTTTATTATATAAAATGATTCACATTTCCAGGTTACTGTGATGACTAAGTTTTAAAGTGATCCTTTGAAAACAGTACAAGATGCTATATATAAAATTATGTGAGGAATTTATTTCTGTTTGCATTCCAGTCATTCTAATAGGAAAATCTTGCTTATTTCAGTGGAAACAGACAGGAATTCTGCAAATACTCAGTTGTTCCAGTTCTTCAGAGGCCACTGAGCTAAGCTTTATTGAATCAAATTCAGATCCTGAATGTTAAGCTTTGTCTAAGTCAGCCACATTTCTACAAAACCAAAGGCTATATGAAGACACTAAGAACCTACTGTCTATAGAAGTGTAAGGGCAGGGCTCTAGGATAGTTCTGCAGGCACACAGCATGCTGGTAGGAACAAAGAATTGAACTGGAGGGGATAAATTAGGTTGCATGCAGGCAAGTCTTTGACAAAAACAGTAGCTCCAAAGCAATGAATAACACTAGTCTGAAGCAGTATATAAACAAGTCTTAACTGAAATTAAGCTGAAGCAAAATCTAAGACCCAACACTTAATACAACTCACTGGACTCAGAAGCTAGTATCCTTTCAGATGCGGCAATCAAATATGTGGCATAGTCTGAGAGAATGGCAAATGGCATGAAATTAGATATAATAGCAGCAGATCTTGAGAAGGAAGGTTCCCATCTAGGGAGATTTTTCTAAGGTAGAAAGATGTGGAGCCAAGGACTCAGTCCTGGGAAATAAAGCTATTTTTGCAAAGGCAGAATATCAGTCTCTGACCAATAAGCCAGGATAGAGGGTTTTATCCCTCCAATGTTCTAGAAAGCTGACAGACTCAAGTAGATAGGAAGATAAACCCCTAACCTCTCAATGGTAGAAAGGATTAGATTCCAAAAGTGTTACCAGCATACTGAGAATGCCAAGGGTCAGTTGTTTTTTTGGTCACCTCAACCCCCTCCTGGATTTGTGAAGACCATTATGAGCCTTTTCTTTTCCCTCCCGTTAGGTAACTGGAGGAATGACCTAATGCTTTCTCAGTCCGGACTGCACTTATTCCAAGGTCTACAAGAGGAAGCCTGCGGCAGACTACTGGTAGACTACTTTGTTCAACTGAGCTGGAACCTACAATGAAAACGAGACTGACACACAGGATCCTTATTTAGGTGAAGTATATTTTTATAAAATTATCTAAATGTTCCATTGAATACTGAAATTTGAAATACTAGAAAGAAGTGTTACTTTTAATTTAGCAGATATTTTATAAAGAATTAACACAACTGGGCTAACAAGTAGCCTAGAGGAAAGAAATATATACACGTGGGAAACAAATGCACAGAATTCATTAACCAGAGAAGGATTGCTAGCTGAAAGCATTTCAGCAAGCTCATGAAAATTTTGAACAAAAGTAGATTATAGAGGGCTCACTCTTAGACACCAGAGAGGCTGTGGCACAGAAAAACAGAATGCAAGTGTTTCTTAACAAAACAGTGGTAACAACAGTGAAGTCTTAACGAAATACTTCACATTCACTGTGTGCCAAAGCATGTTCTAAGTTTTTCACACTTGTTTATTAAATCTTTAAAACCACCCTATGAGAGATAAATACCGTTTTATCTGTATTTTACCAATGAACAAACTTAATCACAGAAAGGTTAAGTAACTGGCCCAAAGTAACACAGTTAAAACATTGTGGTACTTAAGTTCCAACTCAGGCAGCCTGATTCCAGAGTCCATTTTCTTAACCAGTAAATTACCTAGCCCATTCAAAAGCTGACTCCACACTGACAGTTCTAGTTAGGCACGTTTCTTCGGTATCTGACTCCATATTGATGCTTCTTATTCTAGGGCAAGTTAAAACATACCTATCCAGACAATCTTGGCAAAAACCATGGTTTAGTCAATAATTAAATTTAATTAGCAGATGTTTCCTTTTTTCAAAACATAATGGTGCTTCAGATTAATACCTATATGTGGGAACCCAAATGACTTTCAAATGACAGGCAAGCCCTATTCAAATGTGGCTTTTATGTCTTTCATTAGCAGGTGCTGTGAAACAAACTTTGATCTGTCTTACATTCAAGTCATGGAGGAGTGTAACTCAAATCCAGTATCTCAGAAGGTCAGATGGAAACAATATATTGCCCAAATATCTGTAGTCACATGAAACTGACTGAATATCAATTACTGTAAATCTCAGAAGTATTCAGAACTTATATGCCAGGTTAACCAGTGACCAGAGCCTTAGGTTCACATAGGATTCTGTGCCTCATGGTAGAGATTATCAGTGTCCTTATTCAGAAACAAAAACAGTCCCAGAATGAGGCACTGAGGGCACGAAATGGTTAGAAGTTGAGCTATAGACTTCAAGTCCGTCACCTGACCTCTGATTTTTTGACTCTGAAGCCTGCTTTCCCACTCACTTCGGTTTGATGCCAGCAAAAAATGATGTTAAAGGAGGGACTGAAGATAAAAACATTACAGGACTCTCTTCTTAGAACAAGCTTCAGCACTGAAAGCTAGATGGCAACAACACTTTTTAGCTCATGATTTAAAGAAAGACTATTTAATACCATCTTTGGCAATACTAACAATTTATAACTAGGTGGTTGCAGTTATTCAGTATAAATAATTCACTGATGTAAGATTTACCCTCTAAACTTCAGGGATGACGGGGGAAAAAAACTGCTGCCACAAAGTGTTTATAATTTGTGTTTGTATAAGTCAAGATCTCTAGCAGGAAACACAAATCATTTGCGTTATTTTAAGAAAGAAAAGATTTAAATCAGAAACTTAGGTTATGAAATCACTGGAAGCCCTGTAGGAACAGGAATCAGGAGCCATCACCGAAACTCTCGGGCTTAAAAATATGCTACCATAGCTGTGATCCAAGGATTAGGAGACTGCCCTGGACAACTGCTTCTAGATACCTACGAAGTTGGGTAATTCAATCTGACACCCTAATTTTAACTGCCACAACTTTTTCTAGATGCTATCCTGGCTTCACAACCTTTGCAGGCCAGCAGAAACAGCATCTGGAATTTGGCCTCTGCCTGAAATATGCATTCTGAATCTCTTCTGAGTTAATCTAGTCGATGATGAGCTAATTCATATATAGAATCCTAGCTGCAAGGAACTCTGGGAAATGTGGTTTGTCATTCTTATCCTTTGCAGTCTTGGGTGGTACACAGAAAAAGGTAGGAAAGAATGGGGACTTCCAATCACATTCAACATGGTGTTATTGTTTAATAATTTAATTAAAGTAAAAACACATCTTAGGCAAGGTTTTAAAAAACCAAAGTATTGTAGTAAGACTCTTTTTGTTCACCATTTGGTGGAAGGAAAGAGGGGAGGGGGTAGAAGTGTGAAGAAGGAAGACAGAGTCTGAGTAATATCCTGTGCATTTCTATTGTCCAGCTGTGTAGCATGGAAAAGATAAAAAAACAAAAGGATTTTTTTAATTACTCAAATTTTAAATGATAACATCCCTGGCTGGAGCCATGTTCTAAGGACCTGTCAGTGAATACCTTTAAAATGGTTAGCAGGATTGATGGCAGGGCACAGGGGTAGGTTTTAGAAACAAATTCCACCCACTTTATATTTGTGGCCTAAAAGAAATTTAATGCTAAGTGTATCTCACAATGAGGTTTGAATACCAGCTTCTCAAATTTTGTGATCTTAAACAAGTTGCTTGGACTTCCAATGTCTTAATAACATTGCATGGTAAGAACGAAAGTATTCTTATGGAGTTTTCTGCTGATAAACTAATTTTATAATGATTCCAATATAAATGCCAGATGACAGGGTGAAGCTAACAAGTACAGTAGTAATTCAAAGTTCCAAGAAATTAACCAGGAACTAGGATAAACTGGGTCCATCATAGAGCACATGGGACTGAAGGTGGGGTTTTACAGGTAGGAGAATTGGTAGAAGGACTTTGTAGACAGAGGGAATAAGTTTTTGGGGTAGTAGATAGGAAGGACATGGTGAGTGCTGGTCTAGGGCCATTATTGGGAGAAAAAAACTACAGAGATCATGTAAAAATCTCCTTGTAACATGTTATATTATCAGACTTTATGATGGCATTTACTAATGGAAAAATAATGGGGAGTTCTTTTCTGTGGAATGATTTTACCAGGATATACCTGGTCTAAGTGGTTTATAGAAAACAAATCTAGATTTTTTTTCCTTATGAGGCATAGCATACTGTAAAATGTCATGGTTAGCTATGTAATTATCATAGCATATAATGGAGAAGTTCATTACTAAAAGAATTCCCTTTGGGTAACAGACAACTCCCATGTATTACTTAGGTATATTATTTGTAAAATCTGATTCAGGGCACACACTTATATAGAAAGCAAAACCTGGGAGCTGCATTGACAGTCTCAGACTTCTCCATGCTTTACCTGTATGTAGCCATTGCACGTGCCCTTAGAGTTATTTAAAAAGTTTGATACAAGGTAAAATCCATAGTTCTAGAGAGACTGATTTAACAATCTGACTCTTTAAATTACTTCAGTAGCATAAAGAATGCATTTAGTGGATAGTGGGTGCAACATATCCATTGAAGCAATGACTTGTATTGACATAATGTAAGGCAGTCATTGGAAAAGAAAGTTGTAACTTCTGGAGAGTGTAAATTCTGGAGAGTTTCAAATTCAAGGTTTTGGAATTTGGACAAGGGATTCATAGTAGTGTTGGATCAACTAGGATGATATATATATGTTAATCCAGTAAAACAGTATGCAGAACAGGAAAGAGATGAGATTTGAGGTAAAGAGTCTTGTAGGTGACTGTAATAGTTCAGGCAAAAGTGATAAGAAGACTGTAGACTTGAACAGAAGTTTGATAAATTATAATTTTAAAAAAGAGTACTTAGAGATTAAATGACTTTATAAAACAAAGAGTTAAAAATAGTTTTTAGGCTCACTGAAAAGTGCTGTGTGCAACATAAGCAGGGAAGTTTAGAGTAAGTTTGACATTGGATGAATATTAAGGACCAATGAATCAAAGGAGTGACTGGAATACACAGGAACCCACACACATTCTCTCTCACACACATATTTATAAATAATCCATGTGTAGAGATGTATACCTACAAACATAGCCAAGTTCATAGCATAAACCAGCTACCAACGTAGTTACTAAAATCCTCTAAGAGTGAACAGAATATAATTTCTGTTTGACTGAAAGGATAACCAAAAAACAAAGAAAACAAAAAAACATATATGTGGTCCCAGTGGTCCCTCTCCTGTTCTCCCTCTTCTGGTCACAAAGTGGGATGAATGCAGTCAGTCACAGATTTATATATTATTCACCTATTTTGAAGCAAGGAAATGGGGCATTATGGTAAGCTGAATAATGGTTCCTGAAAGATGTCCATGTCCTAATTCCTGGAACCTATGAATATATTATCTTACTTGTAGTATTTTGTTATAGCAGCATTGGAAACTAAGACAAGTTTCTTTCTTTTTTAAAAGATTTTATTTATTTATTTGACAGAGAGAGATCGCAAGTAGGCAGAGAGAGAGAGAGGAGGAAGCAACCTCCCTGGCTGAGCAGGGAGCCCGACGCGGGGCTCGATTCCAGGACGCTGAGATCATGACCTGAGCTGAAGGCAGAGGCTTTAACCCACTGAGCCATCCAGGCGCCTCTAAGAAAAGTTTCTAACTATTTTTTTTAATCACCTATGTTCCCTTGGTTAGGAAGACATTATATGGCTTACTTATAAAGAAAAAGACAAAACATGTCTATTGACACATTGTACTGATGTGCACAAAGTTATCTCTGATCAAGGGTACATTTTACATCCCAAATACTCACATTTTAAAGCCTGAATATAACCTGATCCTTGCTACTTCTCCCAGGGGGAGAAAACATAGCATTAATTTATAAGAAAGGGCCTAATTCATAAATTAACCCAAATTTATTTTTTAGAATCATAGTCCCCAACAGAAACTTTTTCGAGATAGTCTCTGAGATCAATCGGAAGCATTAAGATAAAAAAAAAAGAGGCCCAAGAAAGTGTGTTCACATGGCAAGTGAATTTTACTGATGACCTTAGAAAGAATAGCTCCAGTTGACTTAAGTTTGAAAGATCACTTTGATCAAGGAGAAGTGGTTCTCCCCTGGGATTGATTTATCCCCCAGCAGATACTTAAACATGTCTGAAGACATTTTTGTTGTCACAACCCAGGAATACTGCTGAACATCAGACAATACAGAGGACAATCCCCTCCCCCACCAAAAAAATTATCCAGTCCAAAATATCAATAATGCTGAGGTGAGAAATCCTGGCACAGAGTAAGCCTGTGTGACCACGTTTATTTTGCAGAAAAGAAAATGAGAGCTAAAAGAGATGACCAAATTTATACCATCTGAGTCCTAACTTGATACCCTTTTTATGACATTCCCTCTCTAAAATATATCTCTATCAAAAGAGAAAAATTTATATACTCTCACACATATTTTGAGTGTACCTAAGGGTAGTGTCCCTTTCAAGTGCAGAATAAAAACTGTCAGTGTAGCCTTCAAAAAATTCTAATGGAAATTTGTAACTTACAGAAAGAATAAGCCTTTCTAAATAATTCAAGTCATCTGTATCATTAGTGTATACAAACATCTTTTGTATAAATACTACCCTAACTTCAGAAAGAAATAATAAGCCTAACTTTAGAAAATCACTTAATCACTTGCAGATTTTATTCTTGAAGGAAAAAATTGGCTTATTTGTTCATATGGATTTTGAGATTCTACTCCTATATGGGCCATTTATTTTAATCTTGCATAAATAAATTTAATCTTATCTAGTTAGTTATATTTAAGGGGAAAGCACAATCATTGTGATATATTATAGACACTGCTGTAAAACTAATACTTGGCATAAAAAAGTTAATGATAGCATATAAACTCAAAGAAATGATAAGGAGAAAAAGAGACAAAATTTATTTTCTTATCCATCTAGTCAAAATTTAAAAAATATCCTTTCATTCATTTATTTAGGAAATATTTATGATCATCTACTGTTTGTCAGGGTCTATGCTAAATGTCTAGGAAATAAAAATGGGCATCGCCATCCTAAATAAGTTCACAGTTAAATGGAGAAAAGCAACTGGTAAAAAAAGAAAAATTTCTTAAATCATAATAGTGGTATTTCAGGATAGTTTCCATGTAATGAAGACCCTTAGAAGCTTAATTATGCAGAAATTTTATTAGGAAGGGATCTCTAGATCAACACCTAAAGAGAAAGGGAAGGAAATGAGATTTGACACACAGAATGGCTGGTTTGCCATACAGTCTCAATAATGTCCTCAGCTGATCCTGTGGGTAGGCCTGAAGATGAAATGGCCCTTCAGAGCGGTCCTAAATTGGGACAAAAGAATCTTCATAATCCCAGGGCTAACAAATCTTGTAATCCATCCCGCCCTTGAGAAAGGGGCAAGAGTTTGGGTGAGGCAGCTCTTTGCAGGTGAGGGCAATTTCCAAAGATAGCTGACAGCTGATGGTTATCAGTGACCACATTCTCTACAAGGGGAAGTCAGTCATTCAGTCCTAAAGGAGCATTTGAGCGAAAAGCACAGCATCCCCAAGCGGTAGGGATAGAGCGTGCTATGGGGCTTAGTTGAAGGGAATGAACTAATGTGATGTGGGAAGAAAATACAGGTGGGGTATAATGTTACTGAAGAGATAGTTGAACTAAAACTTGGGCCATGATAAAGATGATTCTAAGTAATAAAGCTAGTGAATCACTTTCTAGGCAGATGAAACAGCACGTACAAAGCAATGGAGTCAAAAGAGCAAAGCATAACCAGAAAAAGGTCTAAGTTTAATCCAATTGGAGCTAAGAGTAAATGTTAGCAAGGGAGAAGACAGGGCTAAGGAAGGGGCTTGGGAAACGATTTTTAAAGGGGCTTGCAAACTAAGACAAGAAAGATGGATTTTTTTCTATAAATTAATTTAGATCTAACAAGAGCTTTAAAAGGAGGAAGTGATAGGATTTTATTTAAAGAAGATAACTCTGCAAGCACTGAGGACCGGTGATTGAAATAGAGGGAAACCAAGGATAGGACAAAACATTTAAAATAACCTGACCACTAAATTGTGATAATGAATCAAATCTGTTTTCTCTTCAGGGAGGGAAGAGACTCGTATAAGGTAAGTGATAAAGCACGGATCCCATGCACTTATCCAGAAACCAGTGTACCCTCTCCTACTTAAATATACCTCATCCAGCACTACTCAGGGAGCCGAGATCCTTTCTAGTTTTAGTAACAACATGACATAACTGTTAGCATTGAGGAATTCAAGTCGAAGCTTTCAACACACAAATGCCTTCTGAGTTAGACCACAAAGGTGGATTTTGGATGGCAACCAGGTGAATGCAGAGAGCAATGGATGTTAATTGGTGAATCCTATTAAATGGCGTTAATGGCATAGACCAAATGTTTATCAGTGACAGCTAAACAAGCAAACAAACCCCACCGCCTAAGACTTAAGAATTTTCTATACCAGAGCTTAAGACTTGAGAAGCAGAAAAATATTTGCAATTAAGTATATTATATAATGAATTATTTTTTACTTTAACAAAATCCAATAAAAATAATCTTTAAAACAGGAGATAAAATATGAGCTAGCACAAGAGTCTGACAGGAAGGTTGCAAGGCTTTAAGTGCAGAGGTATTTTTTCGTCCAATAAATATTTACTGAGCAGTTTTAGGTTGGCAGACCTAAGAGATAGGCTCTGGAATGAGAATTCCTATGCAAGTCATTTTTTTTTTGAAGATTTTGCTTATTTACAAGCAAAGCGCAGCAGAGGGAGGGGGAAGCAGGCTCCCCGCTGAGCGCGGAGCCAATGCCAGGGTCCGAACCCAGGACCCTGGGACCACAACCTGAGCTGAAGGTAGACACTTAACAGACAGAGCTACCCAGGCGCCCCTGCAAGTGATTTTTAAGGAAGCATTCTCAAAGAAGACTAGTGAGGGGGTAAGAGAAACAAGAGATGGAAAAGGGAGAATTCAAGCAGGCTCCAAGCTTCAGCCTGAAGTTTAACTTGCACTTCCAGTATCCTCACAGAGTCTTTGGCTGAAGTCCACCCGGAGTGGCTATGTAAACTCCCAGGCTATTCCAGCTCTCTGTGTGCAGAAGCAAAGCAGTTCCAGCAGCCAAAGGGTTCAGACAATGCATGTGTTAAAACCAAAACACAAGGGGGGGGCACCTGGGTGGCTCAGTTGGTTGGGCATCCAACTCTTGATTTTGGCTCAGGTCATGATCTCAGGGTTGTGATATCGAGTCCCAAATCAGGCTCTGCGCTGGGTGTGCAGCCTGCTTAAGATTCTCTCTCTCCCTCCACCCCACTCCACACATGTGCATGCACACATTCTCAAAACAAAGTAAAGCACAGGGTAGTTTGGGAATAGGCACACAGAAACTGTAGAAGGGATTCTAGGGGGTCTGAACACATATAGAGGATGTGAGGTCACCATTCAGATGGGCACTAGGAGTATAAGGGGGAATAAGACAGAGTATTCCTGCACTAATAGAACTTAATATACTAGGCTGGAAAATTCAGACTATAAGCAAAGAAACAAAAAATATTAACAAGATAACAATGGTTTGTGTAAGTATGATAAAGTGAATTAACATGTAAAATAAAGAGAAAATGAGGAGAAGGCATCTTTTTCTTTTTATAATATGGAGTCAAGAAAGGCCTTTGAGACAATGGGATATTTATCCAGACACATGAAACTTGAGTCTTAATGAAATGAAAATGAGCTAGATAATAAGAAAATATTTTTTTAAAAAAGATAGGACAAAATCCAGTAGAATTCTATATTAAAAGCATAAAAGAATGAAATCTTGCCATTTGCACCAATGTGGTTGGAACTAGAGGGTATTATGCAAAGTGAAATAAGTCAGTCAGAAAAGGACAAATATATGACTTCACTCATACGTGGAATTTAAGAAACAAAACTGATGAACATAGGGGAAGGGAAGGAAAAATAAGATAGAAACAAAGGGACACAAACTATAAGAGACTCTTAATTATGGAAAACAAATTGAGTGTTGCTGGAGGGGAGGGGGATGGGGGATGGGGTAACTGGGTGATGGAGGGCACTTGATGGAATGAGCACTGGGTGTTATATGCAACTGATGAATCACTAAATTCTACCTCTGAAACTAAGAATACACTATATGTTAATTAAATTGAATTTAAATTAAAAAATTAAACAATAAAAGCATAGAAGAGCGATGCCTGGGTGGCTCAGTCAGTTAAGCACATACCTTTGGCTCAGGCCTCAGGTCAGCTCAGCGGGGAGTCTGCTTGTCCCTCTTCATCTGCTCCCCCATCCCCTCCCCACCTTGCCCCACCCCACATGGCTCATGAGTGCACATGCTCTCTCTCTCAAATAAACCTAAAAACTCAAAAAAAAATAACTAAAGGCATAAAGTAAAAAACAAAACCAATTACACAAAACATAGACTACACATCCAACATAGCAAGCTCCCTTAGACAATACTTTATAAAAGCTTGCGTTTTAATGACCATATGTATAGTAACAGGAAATAAAGCCTGGGATCCAAAAAAGATAGGGATTCAGATCAAAGATCCCACATATAAGAACAGTTCCTTCAGGGACACATCTTCAGTGGTTAACCTATTAAAAACCGATAGGGATGGATATCTGTTTAGCCATTTTGCACAGAACAGCAGGAACAAACAAAATCCTCAAATGCTTAACCACTTTCTCTACACAGGTAGATTTGGAGTCTAAATTCACACTATCTCGATGGCCCAAAAAGTCTAAGATGAAAAATTAGATTACATGATCCTGGGATGAGTGTCCCTGGGTTCTTGGCAGAAGCAAACATCAACCCTCATTGCAACAAAGCACGATAATTATAGACACTAAAGTTCCAAGAAACATGAGGTCACAATAAAAAGGAAATCACTAAATACATGAGTAAGACAGGTAAACTATGAGAGAGAACCAAGAAAATCATCAAAGTACAAAATTAGACCCACTAAGGTGGGAGATTTTGATTTTGGTAGATATATAAATTTGCTAAATGCATTTATAGAACTGAAAGATTAACAAAAGAAGAGATATAAAAATCATCAGCATTGCTGATACTGTCCGATTTGATAAACATGGGGTTTAGTTACTTTTCAAATATATTTTAAATGATTAGGCAAAAATATTATTGATACACTTACAAACCAGATATGTTTGTTGGTTTTAGGAATCACTCCCACCCATCTATAACTCTCCCCTTTATGACAGAGGCATAAAAACAGGAAACTACATTTCTCAGTCTCCATTACCGGCAGAATTTCAGCTAGATCAAGCCAATGAAAGGCACCTGCAAGAGATTTGGATGGCACAAGGCAAGGAGAGCATTATTTTTCTCTGGCAGCTGCATCTAGGAACATGAGCATCAGCAGATGGTAGATTTCCTGAAATCCACCCTCCTGACTTTTGTTCCCCAAGGCTTCACTGGTTGTGTGAGCCTCTAATTCCTAATGTTAAACCATGTCTTGTTGGAAATATCAAGAATAGCTTCTGTTTTCCTGACCAAGGCTTAGCCAGTGATCTAAGAGGCATAGTCAAGGACATGAAGAATGAGTAACAGTATCCACAAGGAGCTTTTAAAGGGAGTCCTGACAGCAATGATTTATAGTTAGAGCTGAATTTTGACGATTGGATTAAATAGTGAGATTCAGAAACATGGGATCAGTAATTGAACAGCTGAGCAAACTCTGCCGAGCATCCTCCTTGATGCCAAGACAAAACAGGCATGAATAGACAGATTCTGCAAAATAATTAGTGGACTTTTTCAACTTATAAAAAATAAATCATCATAAATACTCTAAAAACCTGGACAAGATGTCAGAACTCCATCAATTTAATGTGATCACAAACAAGATGATAAATTAGGAAAATGTCAACCTCAAGAGCCTAAATCACTGCCAAAAGTTGGGCTTCTTCCTATAATGAAAGACTCCAGTGGCCATGTTAACTGATGACTCCTTCGTGCTTATTTTGTTTCTCAGATTTAATTATTTGTAGTCTTTCAGATTTAAGAAAATGTGGACTGTTTTTAGTTGCTGCAAATGTTGCTGAACATTGGCCCTGAGAGCTTAGGGAATATACCCAAATTTTCCTTAACATACTCACAGAAACTAGTCAACTCCATAATAACAGAATTTTTTTTATCTTTTTGTACAAAGAAACAGTAAAACATTTTAAGCTTTCAAAGTCTTAAATTACAAAGAACATATAAATCACTTGGCAATATATTCATATCCCACAGTTACTATGTTTCACCAAATAATATTCATAGGATTTATGCAACTTAATTTTGAAATTTGTTTTTGCATAATTTAATTTATACTTGGATATAACATCTCAGCAATCATGCTGCATACTCAAGAACTCCAGTAAAATGAGGTTTTAAAAACATTTAGTGCCAGGGTGCCTGGGTGGCTCAGTTGGTTAAGCATTTGCCTTCGGCTCAGATCATGACCCTTGGGTCCTGGGGTCTAGCCCTGAGTCAGGCTCCCTGCTCAGTGGGGAGTCTGCTTTTTCATCTCCCTCTGTCCCTCTCCCCACTCATGTGTGCTTGCTTGCTCTCCCCCTCTCTCTCATAAGTAAATAGAATCTTAAAAAATACATTTAATGCCAACAATTCTATTTTTCATATCTAAATTTCATAAACCCTTGAAAAACTCTACTTGGTATGAGACATGAGACCACCAATAAGCAATTTGCAGATTGGGCTGAGAGTATGCATTCATAATAGGGTCATGTAACTGTTGACAAGTTTTCTTCTTCCCAATCCAACCTATTAGAAAAGAATGAGGAGAAAGACCTTGATTTACCTGTCCATCTGTCTTTGCATTTACAAAGTCCACCTAAACTGTTATTGTCCAGCAATCAATTCCTACACTCCCACATCCCACAGGTTAAATGTGCTCTCTCTCCCACCTGGCTGCTCTCTCACACTCAAGAATCATGCAGCCATTTCCTATCATCTTTAGAGCTTAACAGAGCCCGGTCTGGCCATTAAGGAGTTAGAATGAGCATCAACAAATGTCTACGGTCAGAACATCATCACCAATTAAATGGAAGTGCCTGGTTGACAGTCGTCTTGGCTGAAACAACTGGTCTTTTCTACCATTTCACTCAAGAGCAGGTATGGTGGTAAGACATGTACAATGTTAATTATTTACAATAATTACATTTACAATGCTGTTCTCCATCTATTTATTCATCTTTTTAACATAATAGTAGCTAGTAGGATGTCTATCCCTTTATGAAATGGACCTTTCATCAAAAGTCTACTTTAGGGTGCCTGGGTGGCTCGGTTGTTAGGCATCTGCCTTCGGCTCAGGTCATGATCCCAGGATCTTGGGATAGAGTCCTGCATCGGGCTCCCTGCTCAGTGGGAAGCCTGCTTTCCCTCTCCCACTTCCCCTGCTTGTGCTCCTGCTCTCACTGTCTCTCTCTCTGTCAAATAAACAAATAAAATCTTTTTTAAAAATCTACTTTATGCCAGACACTGTGAGAGTTGCTTCATATACATTCTAAACTAATTATCATAAAAATTGTATCAAGTAGGTACTTTCATTGTCTCTATCTTAAAAAGAAACAACAAGGGCATCAGCTTGCATGTAGCTGTTTTCCAATCCTTGGTTATCAATCCAAACCATTTGGTATCAAAGCCCATCTATGTACCTTGACCTCACACCCACTACCTCTGTTTACAAAGCACTTTCACATGCATTCTCTCCTTTTACAACAAAGCCAGGCCCATAATTTTAAAGGAGTTGGGAGTAGTAATTAAAGTAGCAATTTTTAATTAACCTTTTTAGATGTTCTGACATAAAATGGACTGCGCGGACTTCACAAAACTGTCCATTAAAAACCTGTGGACTGATAAAGTACATTGTAGAGTGATTTCCTTCCTAAACATTTAATCACATATAGAAGAAATCTACATAGAGTCTGACGCAAATGAAAACATTTTGCTCTTGAGCAAGAAGTTACAACCTCACGAACCATTCCAAAGTAGCACTGCCATACTGTAGATGCTATAAGAGAAACAAAGAAACAGACTTGATAAAGTTTATTTTTAAATGATTATTAGTGGATAAAGCCAGTATGTGCTATCCTAGAAGGCAATTATCAAGAATCCTGCTCCCTCCAAAAGTGGCGAATAGCAGAAAAGGCTAGTTTTGTCAGCCAGGATGGTCATTGGCTTAACTACTGTATACATGTTACCAATGTTATTTCAGACTATTTATTTATATTTTGAGTATTATATATAATGAGGTATTTTTAAATACTTCACAAATATGTTTAAAAATGGTCACATATAATGAGAAATATCAGGCTAGCCTCATACATACCTGCTATACCAAAAGTTAAAAGACAAAGAAGCAATCACTAGGATATTTTATAGAAAAAAATTGTAACTTCAAATTTCATAGCCAACTAAGTGCTGACCAATGGGGAAGGGCATCAGAAAGACTTTTGCAGGTATTTGAGGGCAGACAACAGGAATATTTTGTACCATTCCTGAAGAAAACACTGATATTTTTCCAATTCATGAAAATTAATAAAACTAAAATTTCAGTACGCTTGGGTGGCTCAGTCATTAAGCGTCTGCCTTCAGCTCGAGTCATGATCCCAGGGTCCTGGGATAGGGCCCCACATCAGGCTCCCTGCTCTGCGGGAAAGCCTGCTTCTCCCTCTCCCACTCCCCCTGCTGGTGTTCCCTCTCTCGCTGTGTCTCTGTCAAATAAATAATTAAAATCTTAAAAAAATAATAAATAAAATTTCAAGAACAGAGAATAAAACACTTGAAAATGAACATTAAAGCCCACTAATGTAGAAATACCTCTTTAAAATGGAGTTATAGATTAGAACTTAAAAGTCAAATATCTCTGGGGCGCCTGGGTGGCTCAGTCAGTTAAGTGGCTGCCTTCAGCTCAGGTCATGATCTCAGGGTCCTGGGATCAAGTCCTGCATTGGGCTCCCTGCTTAGGAGAGAACCTGCTTCTCCGTCTCCCCCTGCCTGCTGCTCTCCCTTCTTGTGGTCTCTCTCTATCAAATAAATAAATACATAAAATATATTTTTTTAAAAGTCAAATTTTTAAAAAAAGATTTTTATTTACTTTTTTATTTTAGAGAGGAGAGAGCATGGGGAGGGGCACAGGGACAAGGTGAGAGGGAATCACAAGCAGACTCTGCACTGAGCACAGAGCCTGATACAGGGTTCCATCCTACAACCCTGAGATCATGACCTGAGCCAAAATCAAGAGTCAGACGCTCAACTGACTAGCCACCCAAGTGTCCCTGAAAATAACTTTAATGTAAAAGTGTATTTTTAATTGCATATATGTTATATAATAATCTAACACTGAACATGTTTTAAACAAAGACCAAGAGGATGCAAATGAGCAGGGAAAATGAAGTATGTTAAAATCTTGTCTCAAAGACAGAAGAGGAAAATGCAAATAATTTCAGTTTGCCATGAGTAAGGAATATAAAGAAATACATTAAGAAAGGATTTTGGAATAATTGACTAGAAAAATTAGAATTAAAAATAATTTGCAACTTAATTTTTACAGTAATGGTATCTAAAGCAAAACAAAATATGAAAAAGACATCTTATAATAGAAAAGTTTATAATCTTATGTTACTGTGTATATTATGAACCTTTAGAGGAAATTCTGACTTCGATCTCTGTATGCATCTGGATAGGACCTATCAACTGTCTGCCCTTACTAAAATATTAGAAAGAGACACCAACATCTCTTGGGAACTTGCATGTGCTAGAATTGAAAAGGACTTGACTTAAGGTCAACAACATGTACAAAGGAAGCCTCAAACATTTTGGTCTATTTCATTAGAAAAGCCTTCCAACATTTTAATTCTATTCAAAGAAACCACAGGCCCAAAATTGTGTCCCAAACCAGGGCTTAATACCTAATCTAATTGCAACTTCAATCTTCCCCAAAAATGTAGCCTTAACTAGTCAGTCAGCAATTTTCCCATCAGCAGCAAAAGAAAAAAACCTTTTTTTCTCCCCTCTAACTTGCTACATGGGATGCTACCCAACTTATTTAATAAAGCCAATTAGATCTTCAAATTTACTCAGTTGAATTTTTTTAAGAGATTCTAACTCCCTTTCCTAGCAACTACTTTCCATTATATCAAACACTAACCCTTGTCTCAAAGAATGTGTTCAACTCACTACCCCCTAAATAAATTATGTGTGCTATTTAGGTAACTTAAATGGTTCCCAATTTGTCTTCATTGTGTGTGTGTGTGTGTGTGTGTGTGTGCTCGCGCGCACGCGTGCACACGCGCGTGCAGTGTGGAAGACTGATAGGTAAAGAAGCTTCAGTTGTCCTTCAATTAACTCCCTTCAATTAACTCCCTAATTTTCATATCCACTTTTCATTTCTTCCCTCTATTCTTTGTTGACACACATACAGAGCTTATTTGCTAATCCTCTGAAGCCTCTCATTAGCATGTTGCTGTCTGTGCTTATTTCTTCTTTTCACCTTTTGACTCATTCTCATCTGCTCTCTGATTCATATATCTATATCTATATCCTCTTGTCCCTCATTTCTACTTTCCTATGTGTGTCTAGCCATCTAATCTATGTAGATAAAAAGATATTAGAGATCAGGAATCAAACTCTCTCAGTGTTAAACTTTTTTAATCTGGGCATTCGGATTTTTGTTCAGTTGTTGCCTTTTACTTCTCTAGGAATGATTATGCATATATTCAAATACTGAAATAATTATGACTGGAATAAAAGATCCTGTTAAGACCCTCTCAGCTGGCAATTTCGCTCAGTATTTCTCCTAAAGTACAATAAAACAACTGTTAAAAGTCTGTGTGAGTAAGCATATTTGTGGCAATTTATTTCTATTATATATAAAATGGAAAAAACTAAATCATCAATATAGGATTAAATTATGGGATAAACTAATCAATGAAATATTATGCTGTCATTAGAAGTTATAATCTAATCATCTATTGTGGAGGAGGCCAATTATAATGTGTTTTTCAGTGTCTGGGAATACATGCTTAGAAAAATGTCTGGAATTATAGATACCAAAACATTAGCAAAAGTATCATCTGAATAATAGTTTGGCTTCCTTATTTTTCCCTATTTTCTTGATTTTTTATTTCAGTGAACATGTGTTACTCATGTACTCAGAATAAACCTGTTTCTAGTTTGAAAACAACAGAGAGAGTGCACTAACATAAAATGATGATATTTATGACACTAACCAATACTATTTTGAAAGATGCCGGCATCTTAGTATTTGTCTTCACAACATACATTGAGTATTTGACACTTTTAAGCTACTTTTATAAGAACCACTCTTTCTACTATTTTTCCTGTCACTGTTTTTCCATTAGCAGTACAGATATAACTAGACATATTTCACCTTATGTGGTGGTGGTTAAAAAAAACATTGGAACACTTCGATTTTTTTTATTATTTATCAAATGTTTTGAAAAATGATAACATTTCTTGTGGAGACCATAGCTTCCAAAAAAACCAGGCAAACTGGAGGGATTCAAAACTATCATACTCTGTTAAATTGCAAAATTTCACATAATCTCAGTATTTAAACTGATTCAAGTACATTTTGTGAGTATTCTTCTCCAGACTTTATTACTGGACATTGGTTCTATGACTACTTTTGTATCAGGCTGCTCATCTTATCCAGATTTTCCTCAATAACAATAGCAATATCATGTGTTAATGTTCACCAACAATCTAAATTTCTACCTTATATTTGATGCTATAACTTTCTTTGAATAATGCTGTACATGTATTTTCATCTTCATGTTCAAGTTATCTTTGCTGAAACACTAAAGAATGTCTTAAAAAATCCTGGAATTCTATAAAACAGAGCTTGAAAATAGTTTAAAGGTGTTCAAATACATTTTTTATAATCTCTTAATTCCTGTAAGAAATAATTTTCAGTTTTGCTCTTCCTCTAAGTCTTCAGGAAGACACCATCTTTCATCTATTTGGTCAGTGTCTTTTCTAAAAGTCTCACCTATTTCATTTATTTTTCCCATTTATTTAGGTATTTACCAACTGGAGGATATGTGGCTTTACTTTGGCTATATAATCTGTACCTCTTGGTGCTAGTTAAATTTCTATCATATATTTTTTGTTTTTTTAAAAGATTTTTAAAATTTATTTGACAGAGAGAGACATAGCGAGAGAAGGAACACAAGCAGAGGGAGTGGGAGGGGAAGAAGCAGGCCTCCTACTGAGCAAGAAGCCCGGTGCTGGGCAGGATCCCAGGATTCTGGGATTGCAACCTGAGCCAAAGGCAGATGCTTAATGACTGAGCCACCCGGGCACCCCTCTATCTTATCTTGATAGCAGGAAAGGGGCCAACACCACTCCAAAGTGACTCCTGGCCCAAGGAGAGGGAAAGATAACCATACACATCAGTACATCTGAAGCCCCAGCAGTAGGCTGGGGGCAAACCTCTGGTCTAACTGCAGGTCCCTCTGACCAATGAAAACGTATTAGGGGGCAACACAGGAAAAGCACCCTGCAGTTTAGTGCTGCTGAATCTCTGGGAAGTGCCTGGTCTGCCTCAATTCAAGCACAAGGGGACCCCAGACTGGACCACTAACAACACAGGGATCAAATCCTGCCCTCAACAGGCAAAGAGAGCCCTTGCAGATGACAGGACTACAGGCAAAAGCAGCTCAGCCATAGTAACACGGCACATCCAACACATACAGGTAATATCCCTGAAGTGACAGGCTCTGGTGAATAGGAGACAGTGTGCTGCAGGGCACTACAAGACCTCTTCTTAAGAAGGCAACTACTTTCAAGAGCAGGAGATATAGCTGACTTTCCAAACACACAGAAACAGACACAGAGTTAGACAGAGTGAGAGGAGAGAAAAATATGTACAAAATTAAAGAACACAACATAATCACAGCAAAAGTGAAATGGAAATAAGTAATATGTCTGACAAGGAATTTAAAGTAATGGCCATAATGATACTCAATGGACTTGAGAAAAGAGTAGAGGATCTCAATGAGGCCCTCAACAAAGAGACAGAAAACATAAAGAAGAACCAACCAGAGATGAAGAACTCAATAACTGAGATTAAAAATACAGTAGATGGACTAAATGGTAGACTAGAAGGAGCAGAAGAACAGATCAGTGACCTGCAGGACAGAGCAAAGGAAAGCAATCAAGCTAAAAAGGAGAGAGGAAAAAAAAAACAATAAATGAAAATAGAATAAGGGAACTCAACAAGTAAGGGAAGTCAGGAACCTATAATTGTTATAACATTCACATTATAGGGATCTCACAAGGAGAAGAGAAAGATAAGGGTGCAGAAAATACATATGAAGAGAAAATAGCTGAAACCTTACTGAATCTGGGGAAGGAAACAAACATCCAGATCCAGGAGGCACAGAAGAAAACTCCCAACAAAATCAACCCAAGGAAGTCCACATCAAGATACATAATAATTGGGCGCCTGGGTGGCTCAGTGGGTTAAAGCCTCTGCCTTCAGCTCAGGTCATGATCTCAGGGTCCTGGGATCAAGGCCCCCATCGGGCTCTCTGCTCAGCAGGGAGCCTGCTTCCTTCTCTCTCTCCTGCCTGTTTGCCTGCTTATGATCTCTTTCTCTGTGTCAAATAAATAAATAAAATCTTTTAAAAAAAGATACATAATAATTAAAATGGCAAAAAGTAGAAGCGAGAATTTCAAAAGCAGCAAGAAAGTGAAAATTGTTACATACAAGGGAAATGCTATAAGGCTACATGAGCTGATTTTTCAGCAGAAACTTTGAACGCCAGAAGAGAATGTCATGATATATTCAAAGTGCTTAAAGAAAAAAAAAAAACCTGCAACCAAGAATACTCTATCTAGCAAGGCTTTCATTTATAATTGATTGAAAGATAAAGAGTTTCCCAGGCAAACAAAAGTTAAAGGAATTCATCACTACTAAACCAGCACTAGAAAAAACTGTTAAAGGTAACTCTTTGAGCAGAAAGGAAAGACCATAAGCAGGAGTAAGAAAAGTAGGAACCATTAAAACAGTAAAATTAAGTGTATCTATAAAAATCAGTCAAGGGATTCACAAAAGGAAAGGATGCAAATTATAATACCATATACCTAAAATGTGGTGGGGGAGAGAAGTAAAGAATGGGTTCAAATAGAAGGAAGCATCAACTTAATAAAGACTGCCATGTGCCTAAGATGTTATATCTTAATTTAATAGTAACCACAAATCAAAAACTGGTAATAGATAAGCAAAATATAAAGAGGAAGGAATTCAAATATATCACTAAAGAAAGCCAACAAATCATAAGAAAAGAGAGCAAGAAAAGGAAGGGAGAACTTCGAAAACAGCCAAAAAGTACCTATCAAAACGGCAGTGAGTACTTAGCTATCAATAATTAGTATGAATGTAAATGGACTAAACACTCCAACCAAAGACAAAGGAAGACAGAATGTATAGAAAAGCAAGAGCCATCTATATGCTGCCTTCAAGACACTTATTTTAGACCTAAAGACACATACAAATTAAACGTGAGGGATAGAAAAGCACTTACCATGAAAATGGAAGTAAAAAGAAAGCTGGGAAAGCAGTACTTAATATTGCACAAAATAGACTTTAGAATAAAGACTGTAGCAAGAGACAAAGAAGAACGCTATATAATAATAAAGGGGATAATCCAACACGAAGATGTAATAACTGTAAATATTCATGCACCCAACGTGGGAACACCAAATACATAAAGCAGCTAATAACAAGCATAAAGGAAGTAATTGACAGTAATACAATAATAGTAGGGGACTTTAATACCCCACTTACATCAATGGCTAGATCATGCAAACAGAAAATCAAAAACCAAATAGTGGCTTTGAACAACACATTGGACCAGATGGATCTAACAGATATATTCAGAACACTCCATCCTAACACAGCAGAATACACATTATTTTCAAGTGCACATGGAACAATCTCCAGAACAGATAATATGTTAGGGTACAAATGAAGTCTCAACAAATTCAAAAAGAATGAAATCATACCATGCATCTTTTCTGACCACAGCACTATGAAACTAGCAGTCAACCACAAGAAAATATCCGGAAAGAACACAAATACATGGAGGTTAAATAACATGCTACTAAAGAATTAATGAGTCACCCAAGAGGTCAAAGAGGAAATAAAAATAAATAAATGGAGACAAATGAAAATGAAAACACAACAGTCCCCAATCCTTGGGATACAGCAAAGGTTTTCTACAGGTGATGTTGAGAGCAATACAGTCCTACCTCAATTAGCAATAAAAATCTAACATAAACAACCTAATCTTACAGGTAAAGGAAGCTAGAAAAAGAACAAACAAAACTTAAAACCAGTAAAAAAGAAGAAAATAATAAGGATTAGAGCAGAAGCAAAATAGAAACGAAAAGAAAAAAAAAACAGAACAATAGATCGATGAAATCAGAATATGGTTCTTTGAAAAAAATCACCAAAATTGATCAACGTTTAGCCAGAATCACTGGGAGAGGAAAGGGGGGGGGAACTCAAACAAAATCAGAAATGCAAGAGAAATAATAACCAGTACCACAGAAAAACAAAGGATTATAAGAGAATAGTATTAAAAATTATATGTCAACAAACTGGACAACCTAAAAGAAATGGATAAATTCCTAGAAACATATAAGCTATAAAAACTGAAGCAGAAAGAAACAGAAAATTTGAACAGACTGATTACATGAAATTCAATCAGTAATCTAAAACCTCCCAACAAACAAAAGTCCAGAACCAAATGGCTTCACAGGTGAATTCTAGCACACACTTAAAGAAGACTTAATACCTATTCTTCTCAAACTGTTCCAAAAAATAGAAAAGGAAGAAAAACTTGCTAAAACCAGATAAAGACACTACAAAAGAAAGAACTACCAGCTAATATGTCTGATGAGTACAGATGCAAAAATCCTCAAAAATATATTTGCAAACCAAATCCAACATTACATTAAAAAAATCATTCACCATAATCAAGCTGGATTTATTCTTTGGATACAAGGGCAGCTCAATATTTGCAAATCAATCAATGTGATACATCATATCAACAAGAGAAAGGGTAAAAATTACAATCATTTCCAAAGATGCAGAAATAGCACTTGATGATGTACAACATCCATTCATGATAAAAACCCTCAAAAAAGTAGATCTAGAGGGAACATACCTCAACATAATAGAATCCATATATGAAAACCCACGGCAAACATCATACTCAACGGTGAAAAACTGAGAGCTTTTCACTATGATCAGGAACAAGGCAAGGATGTCCACTCTCAACACTTTTATTCAATACAGTATTGGAAGTCCTAGCTAACAGGAATCCAACAAGAAAAAGAAATAAAATGCATCCAAATCAGTAAGTAATAAGTAACACTTTCACTATTTCTACAAGAGTTTGAATATGTGGGAATTAAAGGTATCAGAGCTTATGTTCTATGAGTTACCAATTATTCTACTTGTTTGAAAAAATGCTCTGGTGTCATCTCCACTAGACTTTCTGCACAGGCTCCATAGCATCATATTTAAGATTTGGTTGGGGTGTAAAGCCAGACTAATCAAGGTTATAAATCTTATCCTCACTTTAACATTTTACTGGCTAGTGTCTTGGCTACTTGCATTATGTCTCTAAGCCTTGGGTTTCTTTTGTAAAATGAACTTAATAATATCAACATCAGAGGGTTTTTTATTCTAAGGATCAAATGACATCAAGTATGTGTAATATGCTTAGCACAATGCCTACTACATTCAAAACTCAATAAAAGTAAACTGTCATCCACCACTTGTTGTCAACCTTATTTATTTTATTTGTTTTGTACTGTACAAGTTTCTGATTGTATTCAGAAATTTTGGGGGGTTACTCTATTTTTCAAAGTATTGCCCTGTATAATACTACCTCCCTCTCAGGCTGACTTAGGTACATCTTCTCCACTGCACCTCTATTCAGAAACAGAAGATTTCTTCGGGAGAAGCAGATCCATAGATTCTCCCTTTATGACAAGGGAAGAAGATAAATCATTTTTTTTAAACCACCCACATGCAGAGGGGGCATCCACAAGCCATTTCAATATCTTGATCTGTGTTCTTAGAACTCAGGCTGCTTGCCCCAGGGAACATCGTGCCAGCAATACTGCAAGCTCCATACCAATATGTAGCCAACCATCAGAAAGTGGTATGCTGGTAAACATGTAAAAATTGGCTCTCTAGGAAAAAAAACAAAAAAACCCCAAAAAACCTTGATTTGCAATTTGCCTATTTCTATAGTGTAAATATTCTTACTATGACTAATTTCAAGTTATCAACATTACATCACTGAACACAGAGCTAGGGAGAGATGTACAGTCACCCCATTACATAATATCTCTGGCACATGAATAAAATAGACTTAAATAACTTCAAGAGCATAGATAATAGGGGTGGGGGGGAATGGGTGAGCCTGGTGATGGGTGTTAAGGAGGGCACAGATTGCATGGAGCACTGGGTGTTATACACAAACAATGAATCATGGAACACTACATCAAAAACTAATGATGTACTGTATGGTGGCTAACACAACATAATAAAAAAATTTTTTAAAGCATAGTTAATAGTAAAATATAGTAATTAGGAATTGATGGGTTTTTATTTTTTATAGTACAATTGTAAATTTATATAATTTCATTCTTATTGGTTGTGTTTACAACCTGCTCACAAAATTTGTGATAACGTAACATCAGCTCTGGCAAGCATGCAAGCTGACCTGTGCACACCACTGTCTTTGGAGGTAAGAAAGAAACATCCTGTGCATTGAGATACTGAAGCTTTTACAATGTAGGGGCCCTCTTTAAGAAAAAAGAATGCTTAAATGAATGCAAAATTAATATTTATTTAAAAGAGAGTATTTATTTTGAATGCCCACAGCCACTCCAACACCCCTGACAAGAGGGAAGGTATAAGAAAGGACCTCCAAATTGAGTGCATTAACCAACCGCAGTTCACATACCTGACTCTGGCAAAATTTTCCAAAGCAATGATCATGTGAACATATTGCTAGAACCTCTCCGAGAGCCTTAGGGGGCAAACGAGATATGAGTCCAAAAGCTTAACCTTCATCTGCTCAATGTGAAGTCTGTCTCTGATTGTGGGTGATCAGGCTAGAGCTACTTTGATTTGTTAGGAATCAGGGAGAATAGCACATACCCTGATAAATTATGAACCTCTGAGAAACCTTTCACCCTTAAAAAAGCAGGCTACAAGTGATGTATCAACAGGGACTAATAAGCCAAATGAATGAGCGAAGCATGCCTGCGGACTCCTGTAGCTAATAGAGGGGGCACTAGCCCTGTTTAAGCAGGTAGTAGTTGCCCTACTCAGGGTGAGTTTTGTGCATTCTATATATTCAGTATATTCTAACAGATATTCCAGTTTTTCAGGAGAATCCAAAAATCTGGAATTTCACAAGTCTAATTTTTAAATGTTAGCACCTAATTTAATTAAAAGAAAATGGAAGGTCAGAGAAAACCGGGGCCACCATTTTGCAAACTCTGGCTTAGGTAACAGACAGTACATTACTCAACTGCATTGCTCTATCTTTCACCCTGACTGTCCTCTAGCCCTCACCTCCCAGGACCTGGAGAAATAAAAACTGTATTAGTAATTATTAGGTAGTATCATAATTGCTTGTCAGCAGGTTTGTCACTGAATTAGATCATGTGTTCTTCACAGTGGTTGATATATTCTCTTTGTTTTCCAGGTGACAAACTGAGGCTTTTAGAGAGGGGGGTGGGGGGAATAGGCGAGCCCAGCGATGGGTATGAAGGAGGGCATGGTTTGCATGGAGCACTGGGTGTTATACGCAAACAGTGAATCATGGAACACTACATTGAAAACTAATGGTGTACTGTATGGTGACTAACATAACATAAAAGAAATATCTGACAGATTAGCAACTGGCAATTTGAACTGCACATGGCATCTAGTATCACATATAGAGGCAATTTAGCAGAGAGATAAAGAGTATGAGCCCTGAGACCAAATTGCCTGGGTTACAATTCCAAATACTGTATTTATAAGTTGAATGTCTTTGGACAAGTTACTTTACACCTCAGTGGTTCAGTTTCCTCATATATAAAATGGAAATTATCGTAATAGTCATCTCCTAGGACTGACGTATGGATTAAATGAGCTAATGCAAAGAAAAATCTTAGTACAGAGGCAAGCACATATGAAGCCCTCAGTGAATACCAATAAATATTTGGCTGTTTACATATTTGTTTCTAAAAGGCAAATATTATGCTGATAATGTGGATAAAAAATGTAAAGGCTATTTAAGTGTTTCTAAAATATAAGTATTACTTATAATGTTATTATTAATAAAGTAGGTTCTTAATAAATATTTGCTGATCCATGCTTTTCAATTTCTACCTGGTATTATACTTACTTTTTCATACAAAATTACACACTGCCCATAAAGTGTTCTATGTGAAATTTGTAGAGGAAAATTATATGGATTAAACTGTAGCTTCTATAAACTTGACCTGAATAAAAGGTGCAGTGGAACTACAAAAACATTCTCTATAGGGCAGGTCTATGCCTCCTTTAACATCTCCTGTTTGTCTGATTAATCTGGGACATGTTCAAAATCTTCCTCCAAAGACATTGAGCCAAAAGCAGAACCAAGTTTTTGTCTTGTGAGGAAAAGCTAGGAACTGGAGAAGAAAAAGCTTATCTTATTCTTTATAATACATCTTTCTACCCCACTAGGCTGAGTTTGATGGCAAGTGCTAATTCATATTCCCTTCCTTAATTCCTAGTAACCATGATGTTTGTCATGCGGTAGGTCTTACTAAGTTTTTAATACGAAGAGAAATTGCAAATAGTTTCCATTTTCTACTAAAGAGAAAAGAGCCTCTGAGGAGAAAAGGAACTAATATTTATTGAGCTTATACTGTGACTGCGATCATTTGCTAGATACGTTACAAAAAGTCATTTTAATCCTTACAAAAACCCTGATTTATTGTCTCCATTTTGCGAAAGAGAGAATTAAACACATGAATCACTCAAACTCTCACTGTCAACAATTAAGGAGCTAGTATGTGAGTATCCACACAAATCCGAAGTCCATGCTCTTTCCACCATGGACTTGGCCACTCTTTCATATTAATACAGCACTGAATAGTTTTACTCAACAGCCACTGTTTCAAAAGAAAACACATTGAAGATATTAGCAAATTAATTACAAAAATAACTGGTGGCACTAGCTTTTTTCAATTTACATTGATGCTATTTTAAACAGCTATGGTCCATCTCTGTTGTAAAACAGTGATTATGTCAGGATTGATTAGGAACATCTGCTACCTATAACCAAGTAAAAGTCATCATTTTATGTTTAAGTCCAATACAGATAATCTTAGATTATGTCAGAAATATGTATTAGATTTCAGTGGCTGGAACATAAAACTCTGAAGTGTGTTGGTTTTTTATACAAATCTGATCACATCATCTCTCTTATTCTCTAGTGGCTACCAAATTCCTTAATAGAAATGCTAATGTTCTTCAAAGGTCTGACTTTTGGCCCATTTCTGTCTCATGTCTCACCTCGTCTCTCCTTCAAAACCTTACTCCAGGTCTCGCTGAAATTCCTTCAATATTCAGGCTCTTCAGATCCACTTCAGGATCTTTTTGCAAGTTGTCCTTCTGCTTCTACGCTTCAATCAGTTGGCCCATTCTAACCCTTCCTATCATCTCAAACCCAGTATTAATAACAAGCAAGACTTCCAGAAGCCCAAGGGACAGGGTTGAGTGCTCAGATAGGTGCCCTCATAACTTGGTCCTTCCTCCCAATAGAGCCTTCATCACATTTTGGCTATTGTTAACTGTCTTCCCTTAGTCTTTGTTAATTATTTATAGGCTTTGGGAAGGTGAGAACTATGTTTACATTGCTCAACCGTAACTCTTCAGCATCTCTGAAAATACCGGGCACAGAGTATGTGCATATTGCTTATTTTTTTTTTTTAAGATTTTATTTATTCATTTGACATATAGAGAGAGATTACAAGGAGGCAGAGAGGCAGGCAGAGAAACAAGGAGAGGAGGAAGCAGGCTCCCTGCTGAGCAGAGAGCCCGATGCGGGCCTCGATCCCAGGACCCTGGGATCATGACCTGAGCCGAAGGCAGCGGCTTTAACCCACTGAGCCACCCAGGCGCCCGCATATTGCTTATTTGTTGAAATGATTTTAGGAATAGGAGAATAAGATAATATGCTGCTTTTACAATTCAGAAAAATATCAGATATGTATATAATACAAATATCTGATATGGATGTTAATGGTAGGTTTATTCTATCCAGTAAAGTACAAACAGATTAAAATCTTAATTAAATATCCTTCCGGCTGGAAAAGACCTTAGAAATCATGAAGTTTAACTTTGTTATTTTCCAGAAAAGGAAAGTGAAGTAAAATAACTGAGCCTGATTATATAATCCCTTAGATCATCAATAAGTGTGTATTCACAGGACATTTAATAGCTGCCTACTAATCACTCCACTAGGCGTTGGTATGAGGAGAGAGGAGACAAGACAAGAACAGAGTCCCTGCCCTCAGGGAAAATACAATCTGGTTGGGGAAACAGTCTGGTTGTTTCATTTATCAAACAATTAGAGGGCACTGAGAAACTATGTTATTAAGTGCTAAATTAGGCAGAACATATGATAAATGCTATGGCCATTCAAAGCAAAAGGAGAGAAAAATTACCAAATGAGCTCAGATTGATCACTTACTCTTCCTGTGCTTATTACTGACTGTCTCCCATGTCATGGCCAGCTCCTTCAGGAAAGGGACATTTTTTTTTGCTTTAATACTTCCTTTGCCATGGATAATTAATTACCACTTGAAGAAAACAGGCTTATGCTATCACTTGCATTTGCTAAAGGGACCCTTCAGAAATCACGATATTCTTTTCCATTCAATGATGTTAAGATTTTATCACAGTAAATGAATAAAATACAGCATAATATTGTATTCAAGTTTTCCTGATCCTCTTTCAAAGCAGCACCACAGAGATGATTTTTTCTGAGTCCTTACACACATAACTACACACACATACACCCCTTCTGAAAGCCTATGCATCTTGTAAAACAACACAGTGACTGCTTTTGTCTACTAAACTACTACACTACTCTTTGGAACTGTCACCTCAAGTTCTCTTGAGGATTTCTTCTGCCCGACCCTTCGATATGAACGTCACACTACCCTCACTGAGCTTTAGAAAGTATCTCTGATCACCTTCTAATTCCTCAGGAGTCCTGTAGGTGTTCCTATCACTTCTATAAGTTGTGGCAGAGGAAGAAGGACCATGGAAGTAACAGGCTTTATCTTCTCTGTGCATATCTGATTTCTCCATATTCCACAATGTCTCATAAGTCAAACAAGAAAACAGCTCGGTACACAGCTGTCTCTTAAACCCAGTTGTCTTTTCAACCTTTCATAAACTTTCTCATTACAATTATTCATTCCCTGTGCTGTATATCTGCAGTTCTCTATGGTAACATCTAAAGATGTTACATATAGAAGTGAACTATAATGATATGTTACTGAGTTTTTCCTTCGCCAATCTGTAACTTCTTGAAAAAAGGCCTCTCCAGTTTTTACTTTATTCCAGTTAACTTCCTGGCACATAAGAGGCCACAAACATGTTTTGCAAGAATGAAATTAGAGATCAATAGAACTTAATTTTTATTAAATGTGTTTATTTAAGTTTTTTAGAGATTTTATTTATTTATTTGACAAAGAGAGACACAGCAAGAGTGGGAACACAAGCAGGGGGAGTGGGAGAGGGAGAAGCAGGCTTCCCGCTGAGCAGGGAGCCCGATGCTGGGCTTGATCCCAGGACCCTGGGATCATGACCTGAGTCAAAGGCAGGTGCTTAACAACTGAGCCACCCGGGCGCCCCTGTTTATTTAATTTTTAAGCAACCCTCTTAACAGTAACCCAAGCTAATTGGTTTTCTGACATAGGCAGTCTATTTTTGAATGGATTGCATTCCTTTTCAGTGAAGTATTTTTAAAAAGGACTATAACGTGGGAATTTAAACAAAGATAAAAACAGAGTTCTGAAATTATGAGCCCTAGGCCACCAGTGAACGTGGTACAAATTTATAGAGTGCACCAGATTTTATCAAAGCTTTCCCCTGGTAAATATTGGCTTCATTTCCTCCTGGAAGTTCTGTTCAGTGGTCTGGTATCTTGAACGTTGCCTTGACCTGTTTTGAGTTGTTAGTATGACCCTGAAGCATAACCAATAAAATATTCATAACTTCCTCTAAGGTACATAGATTTTTATTGGTTTTACATGGTATATATACAGCACATAGGAAAGAAACACAACAGCATGATTCAGATGGATTGGTGTTCCTCATGGTGAAAGAACGAATAAACTGAGAATGTGGTTTAATGTAGACAAATGTAAAATAATAAGTCTAGAGACAATGAACCAAAACACAGAAACCATAGTAAATGGTAGCAATGCAATACAATGATCGGGAAAATGATTTAGGGATTCTTGAGTAATAATGCTAGGAACTCAGAACTATTTGCTGGCTGAGCAAAAAAAAAAAAAAAAAAAGCTTACGTGATGGATAGAATAGGTATCAAATTATGTGGCAGCATCAGTGTGAAAACAAAAGTGGTAACACACCTAAACTTCTACATGTGACTCTGTCAACCATTTCACCACAGGGAAATAAGTACAACCAATTTTGGTTGGTTACAGAGAGCTGTGGCAAACAAATACATTTAAGTCCATTATTACGAAGAGTTTCTCACCCTATGGGCTATAAAACATTAAAATTACTGAGAAAAACAACAGCAGTATCTTATTTTTATGTGGCATTTTCTCACAGTGCTTTCACACTAAGCCTCATTTGCTCCTCAACATAAAGCTGTAGGGAGCATAGTCTTTCCATTTCATAGACAGTTAAACTGAGATTCAGTAGCCAAAGACAGTGGCAAGGATAGGGTATAACCACAGAGTTTATGAATATCATTCTAGTTTTCTTTTTACCATAAAATCCCTTCTCTACGCATTGCCAAGGGAAAATTTGGAGCCTAGCTTTCAGATTTTTAAGAATTATAAGAAGGTATGTTTCTTCTATGAAAGACTGATTTCATTTTTTTTTATGATGCCAGGGTGGCTCAGTGGGTTAATACCTCTGCCTTCGGCTCAAGACATGGTCTCAGGGTCCTGGGACTGAGGCCCACATCGGGCTCTCTGCTCGGCAGGGAGCCTGCTTCTTCCTCTCTCTCTGCCTGCCTCTCTGCCTGCTTGTAATCTCTCTCTCTAATAAATAAAAAAAATCTTTAAAAAATTAAAGACTTATTAGAGAGAGAGAGAGAATATGAGCAGGGGGAGGGGCAGAGAACAAAGGAGAGAAAATCCTCAAGCAGAATCCCCACTGAGCACAGAGCCTGACATGGGGCTCAACCCCAGGACCCTGAGATCATGACCTTAGTTGAAATATGGAGTTGGTTGCTTAACCCAGTGAACCACCCAGGTACCCCAAGACTGATTTCATTTTTAAAGACAACTTCCCAAAAGAGATTTTTAATTCAGTGTACTGACTGACATATACACTTTGAGTCCAGAGTTGAAATTTCCTTACTACAGAGAGAAAGTAGAGCAGTTGATTTATTCCAAAGATGGCTATAATATTGTACCATTTCATGTGCTATTTTTCAGTATGATCTTGATGCTATTCCCATTTAGACATGGGTTATCTAGCTCAGCTCCTTGAATCTGGGTGGACTTGGGACTTGCTTATAACCACTAGAATGAGGTCAAAGTGACACTGAGTCCAAGTCACAGAAGGCAATGAAGCTTCAGACTTGACACCCAGAATATTCTCTCTTGAAGCCTTCAACCATTATGAGGCTTCCATGCTATATAAGGAAACCCAGACGAGGCCATAAATAGAAACCATACAGAGAAACCTGAGACTATATGAAGAGAGATATTCCTGAGAAATCCAAAACTGCCCAAGCCCCATATAACTGCAAATCCATGAGAGACCAGAGCCAGAATCATTCAACCAATCTCTTCCTAAGCTCCTTACCCACATGAGAAATAATAAAATGATCTGTTGTTGGCTTAAGCAACTAAGTTTAGAAATGATTTATTATGTATCAGTTTACTAGTGAGTAGATATAAATTTGTCCAAAACCATATAATATATAACACCAAGAATGAACCCTAATGCAAACTATGGACTTCAGGTCATTATGATATGTCAATGAAGGTTTTTCAATTATAACAGATGTGCCAGTCTGGTGAGGGATGTTTATAATGGGCTATGCATGTGTGGGAGCAGGAGGTATAGGAAAGTTCTCTGTACTTTCTCTTAATTTTTCTGTGAACCTAAAATTGCTCTAAACAAATAGTATTAATTTTTTTAAAAAGGTGGGTTGATGTCAGATCAGTTGAATTTAAACATGTCATACAGCACAAGTGGGTGGTATGACAGTGGTGTTCCCAGCAGCTAAAGTGTGGGAAGCAATGAGTTTAAAGGACATAATTAGAATTTTATGTCTAATTATTTCTCTCTATAATTGCTTGTGAAGATTAATTTTAAAATAGAATGTTTTTGTTCATTGAAAAAACCTGACCTATGTTAAAAAATTAATGCATTTTAAAAGTGATTACCTTTTGGTAGTGAATCTTTGTTTTGTTCTTCCTAATTTTCTGGTATTATCTACATGGTCTATTATGGGTATATATTACTATTACAGTGAAAAACTACCATACTAATTTATTTTTATTTTTAAAACATTGTGTTTATGTAATTGCACTCAGTTGTTAATAACTTAATATTGATCCCACACACACACACACACACACACACAAAGGACAGTAACTAGAACAGAATACAAACATCCTTGAGGGGTGGGCATTTGATTTTTATGGTACTCACTATCTCTTCTTTCCATTAACACTCTGATTTCCTTACATAATTAGCTGCAGCCTCTTTCCCCCAGCCAAGGGGAATACTCCCTCCAGGGACTCTTACTCTTGAACACAGTAATCATAGTGAAGCCCATTATCCCATTACCCATGGAAATGGTAGAATCTATTCAATAAGCAGAAAAGGCACCCTAACCAAATGGTGCCAGGCATGAGGTATTCCTCTCCTTTCTGATTCCTAAGCCTTTGAAATTGTCTTATGTCTTGCTCCATTCCAGGTCTGGCTCCATCAGCCTTTTAAATAATTCTTTAAGTTCTCTTTATCTTTTCAATGATTTGCCTTTAGTTTAGTTTAGACCAAGTCACTTTCTGTGATTTACAACCAATGAGCCATGACTGATATATTCAATCTCATTCAAGGAAGAAAGTATAGCTTTTGTGAGCTGTAACTGACATATAATCAACACCACATATTTAAAGGGTACAAATGGACAAATTTTGTATGTATCTACTTATGAAACTGTCAGTACAAGGAAGAATGTTAAACATAGGAATTACCCCCCCAAATTTTCTCATGTCCCTTTTTAATCCTTCCATTCTGCCCCTCTATAACCCCTATCTCACCTGTGTTTTTTCATTAGGGATTAGTTTGCATTTTCTAGAATTTTATATAAATGAAATCATACACTTTGTAGTCTTTTATTTTCCTCTGGCTTCTTTCAGTAAGCCTAAGTATTATCAGATTCATACAAGTTTGTGTATTCCATTGTATAGGCATACCACAGTGCTATAGATTGAATGTCTGTGTCCCTCCAAAATCCACATGTTAAAAGCCTGATGACCAAGGTGATGGTATTAGAATATAGGGCCTTTGGGAGGTGATTAGTTTATGAGGGCAGAGCCCTAATTAATAGGAATAATGCTCTTATAAAAGAAAACTAAGAGAGCTCCCCTTCTACCATGTGAAGAAACAAAAAGCTGGCAACCCAGAAGAGGGCCCTCACCTGACCATGCTGACACCCTGATCTTGGACTTTCATCCTCCAGAATCCCGAGAGGTAAATTTCTCATGTTTGTAAGCCACTCAGTCAGTAATGTGATACAGCAGCCTAAAAGGACTAAGACATAGAGTTTATCGATTCATCTGTTGATGGATATTTGGGTTGTTTCCAATCTGGGATAATTACACTAAGTGCTACTCTGAAAATTCATGTACAAGTCTTTTTGTGTTATATGTGTTCATTTAATTTGAGTAAATACCTAGGAGTGAAATGGCTGTCATTTTGTGTGTGTGTGTGTGTGTGTGTGTGTGTGTATATATATATATATATATATATATATAT
>LNAC01000489.1:1201995-1240421 GCA_002007465.1 Ailurus styani
TAATAAATTTAAAAAATTAAAATACTTTTAAAACTTTCCTGCTTTTTCTGAGTGTTTATAGTGAATATGTATTATTGCACTCTTCAGAGAAAATAACTAAATGGGGGCAAATATAGCTACACTCCTTGAATATACAAGTGTCCCAACTGTAGCCATGTTCTTGCTGTTCGTTCTTCTACCATAAAGAAACTAAGTAGAGACTGACCAGGTGGTAGCCAGTGCTTACTCATTTCCATAGCCAGTCCCCTGTAATGAAGACTACATTGGGCAGAATATGCTATTCTCCCAGAGAACTGGATCACAGGCACGGATTCAGTTTTTCAACAGAGTAGCTCAAATTAGATGACACTTAGATGAGAAGCAGTAACAACAATTCCTCTATGTGGAAAAGTTTCAGTCTGAAGTCAACCATCAGACTTAGGGGTTCCTGGGTGGCTCAGTCAGTTAAGTGTCTGACTCTTGATTTCAGCTCAGGTCATGAACTCAGGGTCATGAGATGGAGAACTGTGTCCAGCTCCATGCTGTGGGTGGAGCCTGCTTAAGATTCCCTCTCTCCCCCTCCCTCTGCCCCTTCCCTCATTTACTGGCATGCACTGGCTCTCTGAAAGAGAAAAGGAAAGGAGAGGAGAGGAAAGGAAAGGAAAGGAAAAGAAAAGAGAAAAGGAAAGAAAAAAGAAAAGAAAAGAAGGAAAGAGAAAAGGAAAAGAAAAGAGAAATCATCAAAATTAAAAATTTTAACAAAGGAACTCACCTGGAACCTCACTCAGAAATGTACATGTAATACATATGCCACATGCAAGTCTAAATAGTGAGGTGATATTCTTCTTTACTACATATATTCCAACAGTTTCTTGGACCCAGCTTTCAGAAGATGCTACCTTTGAATAGCATTTATAATAGTTCACACACGTTTAGCTAACTATCAAACAAACCAACTCTCTAATGGAACCTCAAGTAATTTTGACCCAAAGTTGCATATGGCTAGGCAGGCATTTGACCCTCTTTGTTTTCCAAGTATGGCTTTCAGTTTTCTCCTCTCCACATCCCGGAGAGCCTATGGTTTGATTCTCATTCCCCAAAAAGGAAATGAAATGCTGAAATTTAGATTGTTACTAATGAGGCTAATGTATTCTAAGATGAATACAAGTTTTTCTAAGATAAAATTGTGACCTACTTTTCTCTTGGATATCACTTAAATTATGAAGGAAAAAATAGTCACTTGAGAAAAACTGAAAAGTACTTTCATTTATTTAGAAACCAGATGTGAAGGACTAGATTCATTATAACCCTTCATGAAACACCCACATGATTGGCCAGCTTATATTTAGCTTATCAGTATTTTAGCTATTTCCAATTCTCTAATAAGCAAGCAAACCCACCACCCATTCCTAAAACAGTTTTCAAATGAATTCAGACATATGCAAATGTGATCCCAATATTGATTATAGTAAAATAGGGACAAAAGCTGGTGAGTCAAGAATAGCAAATGGTATTACATGATGGTCAGAGGTCAAATTTAAAGACTAGATTTTACTATGTATAGGAAGAGGAAAACCGTAAACCTAGTCCAAGAATGCAGGCATAGCTAGACTCATAAGTGGGCAGTTAAGAAAAACCAGATCAGCAATATGGCTTACACTGGAAGTTTCTTTATACCCCAGCACATAGTAGTGATGATACTTGAAGATAAGATATAAGCATGTGAGTATAAACCAACAAAGCTGATGGTTTGGAGACCAGGTCTGGATCACCATGTAGCCTAGGTAGTAAAGTGGAGCAGCATTCATATTACCCTAGGAGGAACACTCAAAGGATGTCATAGGACAGTGCTTCATACAACACTGTGTGATAGCAAAAAAGCAGTGGCAGTAGTGAAGATGCCATTTCTCCCCCTCTCTGGCATGTAGAAAAGGATCAATACCCCTATAAGCCAAGTAAGCCCCTTAGTTTTTGGATAATTCAGAGATAAAGGAGAACACTCAAGCAAGAAATATACGATAGTGTTAATACTTGTGGGTCTACGGAACTTAGAGAAATTAATGAGATATAAATCCACGTATACTGAGTAAGTTTAAGGAGTCACAGCATTGTAGCAAGCACAGGCAGAAATATAAGGACAATGCAACATAGTACAACTACCTCAGCAGAGCCCCAAGGCTCTTGGTAAAACTACTACTTTCTCCGTCCTGCCAAAATGGACCAGCTCTTGGAGCATCTGGTCAAACCACCAATTTGCATGACTCCATGTTCCAAAAACCACATTAGAGTTTCTAGGATTACATTTCTCCATAACAAGCTTAACCATGAGCCATGGAGAAAAACTGGATAATTTTTACGTTTAAAGGAAGCAATGTAGCCATGTTGTGTGTGCATGTGCATATTAGTGGACTACAATGACTAGCCATGTAAATTGCAGAGTCCCGAAGAACTGTGTTAGTGGTCACAGGTAACATCTGTAACCAGGTAGGGTCAACTCAGTCTGCCACTGGGTTAAACCAGAAAATTACAGAATGAGATCTCAAACCAAGTACAGAGATGAATTAAATTTTACACACTGGTCACACACAGTGAGATTAAAAGGGGGTGGGAATAGGGAAAAGAAAACACATTGGTGGGCATGCAGTGCTTAGAACTCACACCAGACACATGTAGCACAGACTGCACACCCACAGTAATTCCAGACATCGATCCATGGTGAGTATGATGTTAATATAAGCTGCTTGCCTTGGTCAAGACTGTATATGAAAATAAATAAATAAGGCTGAATTTGCCAGTTGAAGATATCAGTAACTTCTGCCCAAAGGAACAGAGGATGGGAGATGGTGGCATCCTGTAAGCAGACTTACTCATTTGTGTACTCTACTTTTAGTTTTTTAAATAGAAATTCTAATATCTGCAAAGTAAAGTGTTGGGTAGATACAGAAAAGAATGAGGCATGGTTATTGCACTCAAGAGCTTTGAATGTACTAGTTTCTCATTTACCTGAGTCACTAAAAAGAAAATCAAATTAGTGTTTTATTAGAGTGGTATGATAAACATAGCACCGAAGCTGTGAAGAAGCAAAGAGCCCTTATATTCAGAGGTGGGAAATCAGTCAAAAATCCAGGACAAGAACATTCGAACTAAGGCTTGAAGCATGAATCAAAAGAAACAGGGCAAGAGTTGACATGGAGAAATCACAGCATAAGGAAGAGCATCAAAGGCTGGAACGACAGCCAAGTTCTCATGCTTTAAAGTGCTCATGGATCAACTGAAGAATACTGTGAAAATGCAGAATGAAATTTAGTTGGGACTATGGGTGGAGCCTGAAATCCTGTATTGCTTTTTTTTTATTTATTATTTTTAATATTTTTTTGAGAGAAAGAACACACACACATGTGGGCGGGGCAGGGGAGGGGCAGAGAGAATCTTAAGCAGGCTCCATGCTCAGCACGCATGGAGACCCGACAGGGGGCTCAATCTCACAACCTTGAGATCATGACCTAAGCAGAAATCAAGAGTAGGTCACTTTAAGAGACTGGGGCACCCAGGAGCCCTGAGATCCTGCATTTCTAATAAACCCCTAGGGGATTCCAATTCTATGGGTCTATGGTGTGACACCCTTTCTGCAGTAAGGTATTGGGGGGGAAAGGGTATTAATATGGTCATACTGTAGGGTAGAGGGCTGTAGAGTATTTGTGAGGCTGGTAATAGAGACTGGGACTGGACCATGGTTAGAGTATCTAAGCAATTTGAAGGTTGTTACTATGAGTCCTGGGCAAGCATTTAAACACTAAGTGGTTCTGGGGCACCTCAGTGGCTCAGTCTGCCTACGGCTTGGGTCATGATCCCAGGGTCCTCGAATTAAGACCCGTGTCTGGCTCCCTGCTCTGCGGGAAAGCCTGCTTCTCCCTCTCCCACTCTCCCTACTGGTGTTCCGTCTCTCGCTGTGTCTCTCTCTGTCAAATAAATAAAATCTTTAAAAATATAAATAAATAACAATAGAATAAACACTATGTGGTTTCACTTACTTCATCATTACCTCTTTCATATTGTTGACAGTGGAATCTTCGTGATCTTTGTGTAATACATATCTGAGCCAGCTATTTTTCTTCAAAACATCCTTTGGATTTAAAGAGTGCTAGGTAAAAAGAGTCAAAGGACTAAGGTAGTTAGCCTGAGTGGGCAAAAAAGTGATGTAGCTGCCTAAGATAGGAGCAGAAGACTGAGAGAAAGAAAGCTGGATAGGGTGTAGGGAAGTGGGATGAAGGAAGGAAGAACGTAAATTAATCCATATCCTTAAAGTTCAGTGCTTCCCAAACGGCTGGACGGTGGAATCCAGCTAGGGATTTTTAAGAAGTACTGATGCCTGCATATCACCCACAGAGATTCTACTGTAATTAGTATAGGAAATGGACTGCACATCAAGAGGTCTCAAGGTTCTTCAGGTGATTTTAATATGCATTCAAGATTGATAACCATTCTCATAGCTATGTAGTATCCCCTGATAATGAATCTGGAAAATCATCCTCCCATTTTCTTAATAATGTGGTATAGGAACCAATCTCAAAAGGACTCTCACTGAGCAAAAATGCAATAGTTTGAGCCTCTAAAGAATTATACTAAAACATACTGAAACATATTAAGTACATTCTAAAAAAAATATCCAAGCATTCATAAAGTTTCTTTCTGAGATGATGGAAATGTTCTAAAATTAGATTGTAGTGAGGGTGGTACAATTCTGTAAATATACTAAAAACCACTAAATTATGCACTGTTCTTTTTTTTTAGAGACGGAGAGAGCAAACAGGGGGAGGGGCAGAGGGAGAGAATCTTACGCAGGCTTCACACCCAGTGCAGAGCCTGACATGAGGCTCTATCTCATGACCCTGAGATCATGACCTGAGCCAAAATCAAGAGTGGGATTCTTAACTGAATGAGCCACCTAGGTGCCCCTGAACTGTATGTTGAAAAGGAATTCAGGGGCACCTGGGTTGCTCAGTAGGTTAAAGCCTCTGCCTTCAGCTCAGGTCATGATCTCAGGGTCCTGGGATCAAGGCCTGCATCGGGCTCTCTGCTCAGCAGGGAGCCTGCTTCCTCCTCTCTCTCTGCCTGCCTCTCTGCCTACCTCTCTGCCTACTTGTAATCTCTCTGTCAAATAAATAAATAAAATCTTTTAAAAAATTTTAAAAAAAGGAATTCATTTTATGGTTTATTAATTAAATTTCAATAAAGCTGTTAAAAGTAATCCAGAAATTCACATGATCTTTTAAAAAAATTCATTGGGTATCTTTGTAGGTGTGAGTGAACCTACTCGATACTCAGAAACTGACAACTAAAGGGACAGAATCAAGCATTTATCCTGCCCTTGTTTCAAAAAACTATACATCAAAGTAACCAAATAATTGATGAGGAAACGTTCTCATTTATAAAAGCATTCCAGCTAATTAATTAGAAGCAATGATAAAATCACCATATAATCACTTTCTAACTCCTAATGAAACAATGAATCTAGGCAATGATGATTAATAGCTACTAAAATCTTTAGGTGAAAACCTGATTATAAATTTGATAGTGGATGGATCTGAGTGACTGGTAACACCTGAACCCACCGATCAACTCTTGCCAAAAGATGGAACCTGGGGCACCTGGGTGGCTCAGGGGGTTAAAGCCTCTGCTTTCGGCTCAGGTCATGATCTCAGGGTCCTGGGATCAAGGCCCGCATTGGGCTCCCTGTTCAGAGGGGAGTTTGCCTCTTCCTCTCTCTCTGCCTGCCTCTCTGCCTACTTGTGATCTCTCTCTCTCTCTCTAATAAATAAATAAAATCTTTAAAAAAAAAAAGATGGAACCTGAATCTGCTTGAGTCTTTTGGTGTGTGTGTCCCTTTTTAAGAAACAGAGGGCACAGAAGAACATGATAAATAATAATGGGGGAGGAGGGAAGAAATCAGCAAAATCACAAATATGGAAAACCCTATAAGAAAAATGACCTGGTTTCTTCAGCAACTATATTCAGAGAAAAAAAAGGAAATACTGAAAGTCCAAACAATCACACAGACTGGTTTCCAAGGAGCCAGGCCCAGCTGGACAACCAGGAAGATTATGACTGTTAGGGAAAGCCAAAGGCCCAACATTCAATAAAACAAATACCAGTGAACAGGCTCTGAAAGAACATCACAGCAGGAGCCAGGACCCAAAAATGTTTGGAAGATGAAAAGACCTGGTTTTCTTCCTCCCCACTTGCACTCCTTTCTAACCCTCCACAGTGTTTCAGCAACATGATTATGACCACTTAGGCACTTAAGGGGAGCATTCTTAAAGTCTTGGATAAAAAAATGAACTTAATAAAGAGTCAAACAGCCTGAATTTGGCACCCAGCCTCAGGGAGAAATTCATTTAATTTCCTCATCCCTATGAGAAGCTTCTCTGTTTTGTTTCCTCAATGACCACCCCACTTCAATGATTGACTATGACTCTCTGTCTCCCTCTGGCCCAGTGGTCCTAACCCTGACTGCATGTTAGAGGTACCTCGGGGAACTTAACATTCCTGATGCCCAGGGCACACTGAGACATATCAATCATAATTTCAGGGAGTGGGATTCAGATATGAATAGTTGTTTTTTTTAAAGATTTTATTTATTCATTTGACACGGAGAGAGAGATTACTGAAAGACCCTCGCTTATGACCACCCTCCCCCAGCCTTGACTAACTAGCCGCTTTCTTGCCTTTTTGTAACCGCTTGGCGCCAGGGCAAAAAGACTTTTCACCTCCTTAAACCCCTCCCGGCCATTTCGGGGAACTAACCCCTCCTGGCCGTTCTGAGAAATTGACCATCCTTCCCCCAATAGAAAACCTGCATTCTTGTTTAAAGTAACCAATAGAAAACCTGCATTCTTGTTTGAAATAACCAATGGAAAACCTGTTGCTAAGCCGTTGTTTATGTACCCCCTCTTCCCCTATAAAAAGCTTGTAAGCCAGAAGCCCGGCGCGCTCAGCTAGCTGATGCTGCTGACCGCCCGCAGGCGCGTCTGTGAACAATAAACCCTCTTGCCTTTGCATCCAGTGGAAGCCCGGCGTCTGATTCTTGGGTAGCGGGATCTGAGGGTCTTTCAATTACAAGTAGGCAGAGAGGCAGGCAGAGAGAGAGGAGAGAGGAGGAAGCAGGCTCCCTGCTGAGAAGAGAGCCCGATGTGGGCCTCGATCCCAGGACCCTGGGATCATGACCTGAGCCGAAGGCAGCGGCTTTAACCCACTGAGCCACCCAGGCGCCCAGATATGAATAGTTTTGAAAACTTAGGTCATTCCAATGAATGTGCAGCCATTGTTGAGAACAACTGACTCGAGACTTCTCAAATAAACGTCTGGCTTAGGTTAGTCCACACTAGCCATGCCCACACCCAAATTTCCCATTTCATCCAAAACCGTAAGCGCCTGTCTTTCCACTGTCCCTTCTCTGCGAATGACCCCTTAGCTCCTGGATCCAAATCATACTTTTCTGAGGCTCTCCTTCTTAATGTTTCATAACACTTAACTGTCTCCTCCATTCCTCTGTGTGTCATGACATTTCTCTTCCCGGTTTTCTTCCTGCCTGAAATCGCCCTTTGCCTTCTCTTTTGCAGGACTCTCTTTCTCAACAAATTCCTAAGTGTTCTTTTCCATGAGCCCTGCCTTAAAGATCACTTATCATCTCATTCTATGTACCTACTCTGAATCATCTCATTATCTCCCTTGACTTCAACTACCTGTATACTAAAAATCCACCAGTACATTATCTTCATCTCAAATCCATCTTCATGCTTCAGACCCATGCGGCCAACTCTCTGGCAAACCTCTCCAGCTGCATTTCCTATGGACACTCCATCTCCTCGTGTCACAAATTAAACTCCCCTTCTACTCAATCTGCTACCCTGCCAGTATGAGCATGGAGTCTGAGCCAGGCTGCTTGGGTCTGAAATTCTGAATCAGCCACATAACGAGCTTGGGTGAATGAATTAACCTCCCTGCAACTCCAATTCCTCATCTGTAAAAATAGGTACAATAACTTTCTCATAAGATTATTATTAAGATTAAGTAAGTTAATGTGCGTAAAGAACTTAAGGTAGTACCTGGCACACAGTAAGCATTCTACTTGCTGCTGCTGCTGCTGCTGCTATTACTACTATGACTATCAGTATCACCATTAGCCTAAATTCCTTAACTCCGTGGCGGTCACCATCACCTAATGAAAGAGAGGAAAAATCTGAGTGTCACTCTATCTCATTGCGTCTTATCACTTCCGTCAGTTATTATTCTACTCAGTTTTTCTTCAGATACTTTCCTTATTCTTCATACCACCACCATTACTTCAGATCAGGCCAGGTGTGCTAGAGAGGTATGAATCCTCTACCTCAGCATTCGGTGACATCACATTGGTAACTTTAAATCGGCTGTGGTGGGAGAATTTATGCCATAGGAATCAGCAAACTCTACAAATCTGCAGTCTTTTTTTTTTTGAGAGCAGTTGTTTAACATTTAACCAGGTATTAAATATTCAGACGCTCATGATTTTTCCTGTAAATTTCTGTAAAACATCTTTTTTTAAGATTTTATTTATTTATTCATGAAAAACAGAGAGAGAGAGAGAGAGAGAGAAAGGCAGAGGGAGAAGCAGGCTCCCCACCGAGCAGGGAGCCCGATGTGGGGCTTGATCCCAAGGACCCTGGGATCATGATCTGAGCTGAAGGCAGACACTTAACAATCTGAGACACCCAGGTGCCCCAAATTTCTGTAAAACATCTTAATTGTCTATTTCTACCACTGTTTTTGAGTCACTCTAATCCCTTCTTATTGATACCAGAAAATTTTTTTTCTAAAATGTAAATTTCATCCCCAGAATAAAGTAATTCAGTGGATCCTCATTTTCCTTTGGTTAAAAGTCTAAATCCTTAGCATGGCATACATGGACTATAATAGATGCCATAAGGGTCCCACTCAGATCCTTTCCACAGTCAACTTTCTTCTGTACATGCCAACAGCTTGTTACCACAAGTACCTGTAATTCTTGACCCGAGACCTTTTTTTCAGCCTCAGGGGTATGCCTAAAAATCCAGGGAGTTAACTCTCTTGAGAGCAGCCCTCACTCAGTAACAGATAAAAAAAGGCTGAATCCTATCCCAATGCCCACTGTTCAGGTAGGACAACTCAGAAATACACGTGTCTCTAGTGGATTGAGCCCCAGTTACCCACAGCAGTAACCTGCTTTCTTCCCCCTCCTCTCAGTGCATCCTACAGTCACCTCCCAAATGAACCAATGGCCCTCAAGTCCTTATCTCAGGGTCTATTCTGAGGGGAACCCAGCCAACCTAATACATGGCCATTCACGATCTGTCTTTTCTCCGTTTCAACCTTATCATTCCTCTCTCCTTCCTTTAAGCTGAAGCTCTACTGAACAATTTCATGCATAGTTTCCCAAAGGTAACATGGTGTCTGACAGTTTGTTCCTTTGCAGAAGCTGCTCACTTTCTCAAACAATCAATTTAAATTTCACCTTTCTTCACCCAGAAAATTCTAGCCTGTCCATCCAAATGCAGCTCAATATCCACTTTTCCCCTGATCACTACTGTCCCTTCCCCCCCAAGTAAGGGTCTCTCATGTGTTCTTCTGTCACCCTGTGCTTACAAAGCTGCTCTTCAAATGATCGTGCATTCCTTCAGGTTCTTCTTCAGTCACATACCCACCCTCTATCCTACACACGACCCTGGTATGACAAATACTAGCAAGGCAATAAAGATTGGTTGAAGGGATATAGTTTTCAGGATCTATTATTCCTTATGTTCTCATGCCTGGGAAAAAAAATGTTCAATAAGGACTTTACCATCTCAGCTGAGGGACCAAACTGACTCTTCTTGTATTTCCCAATAACTGTTGTATAATTACAAGCATTATCAGAAAGTAAGCTATTTGCATAAATATAGCCAAACACGAATTTTGGTTCAGCACTGTTGACACGTTTCACCAAGATCCTTAGCTTTCTAGCCCTGACATTTTCTTATTATCTCTGCATTTCAATGTTACCTTCCAGGCTCTGCAATTAAGCAAATTCTCAGGATTTTAAGCAAATATGCTTGCACCATTTTAAAGTGGCAAAACACCCAGGGGCACTACTTAATCCTCTGATTCTCCCTTTCAAAGGGGTTTCTCAGCTGCAGCAGACAGCTTTGAGACTGCAGAGCCTCCTTGTCCAACAGGGCTGGGTTTCTGTTATCCTCACCACAGCACTCTGCATCCTCTGCAGAATATATTTATTTGCAGCATTTCAGCAGGAAGACCCTGGGAGAATGAGTCATCGTCCTTATCCAGAGAGTCGCCCTTGAGGCCACAATGAGAAAACTTTCTCCCTTTTATTGTATAGAACAGGGCTCAATCAGAAATCAAGTGTTGTGTTTATAGTGAACTTTCCCACCTAGGCAAGAAATAACACTTCAGAAATGCTGAAAAATAAATCCAAGGGGGGTACAATGTAATTTCTTGGACTCAAGCGCATTGCAAGGTAATAAATCCAGTTTAAAAACATCCTGAGCAACTACTACATGTGAGAACCTATGCTACCAATGCAAGGGAAGGTAGAGAATATAAGACAAAATCCCAGCACCCGGCACCCACCGCTGTGCAAATTATTAGTTTAACATTTTAAGGGTACTTAAGGATTTGTGCAGACACTTTATATCAAACGACTAGTTACAAAACCATAGTATTATCGTGCTTACATGTAAGTGGATGAAAGTGTGAACGCTAGAATTATCTCCAGATTCTGTATTCATAAGTAACTAACAGATTGGTGCGTTAGTCAGAATCTCTTTGAAGGTACTTTTCTAGGAACCTCCATTCTTATTCTTACATCTCCTTCCTGGTATCATTATCAGTATCTAGAATACTGAGACAACCAGTGAATTACGGAGGGAAAGAAGACAGACACAGAAAACCAAGATGGAGCTAAAAGAGAAGCTGGTGGGGGAGTTAGTTACAGGGAGTGCCTTTAAGAGTCTCAATCATCACAGCAAATTACCATAGCATTCAGGTATCAATGATAGCAGGTACATAAAGTCCACGAAGGCATGCTAATCTAAGTAAGTAATAGGCTTTCAGTAGCCAAATGTGCCAGAATCCAAGCAACATGAAAAGCTAGGAGTAAGGGATACAGTAAAGGAGACTGTGGAAAGTTTAGAGCAGAATGGGGCAGTGGATGTGAACTTGAACTGTGGAACCTGATCACCGGGTTTTAAATCTTTCTTCCAACAACCACTAGCTGTGAGTTATTCAATCTTTCTCTGCCTCAAGTTTCTCATCTATAAACAAGAACAAAACAATCTACTATTTCCTCAAGTCTCACAGCCCCTTGAGAAGATGCATCATCTGGGGGCACCTGGGTGGCTCAGTGGGTTAAGCCTCTGCCTTCGGCTCAAGTCATGATCTCAGGGTCCTGGGATCGAGCCCCGCATCGGGCTCTCTGCTCAGTGGGGAGCCTGCTTTCCCCTCTCTCTCTGTCTGCCTCTCTGCCTACTTGTAATCTGTCTGTCAAATAAATAAAATCTTTAAAAAAAAAGATGCATCATCTGACAATGATATCCATTCTTCAAAATATTTAAAAAACAGGTAATTCCCAAGATACAAAAACTGTTCCTAATGACAGAAAAAAAAGAGAGAGCTACCCAGTTCATTTTGTGAATGTCATATTTAAAACTGAGAAAAGCAACACAAAAAGAATATTAGAGCCCAATCCAACTTGGGAAAATCATCGCAGAAATTGTGAAGTACTAGGAAACTTTCAGGCACAACTTCAAATCTTATGCAATATAACATGCAGCACTTTCACTAGAATGAATTATGATGTAAGACAAATATTTAAAATTTATCCCATCAGAAAGTCAAAAAGAAAAGCTATATATGTCGAAGAGGCATTTAAGAAAATTCAGTATCTGTTTCTGAGCTATTTCTTATTAAACAAAAATGAGAAAAATGTGACTTCATTTAAATTAAAAGAAAAAACATGAAACTAGTTATCAATGAACACAAAACCACCTCATTCATTCTTAAATAAAACTGTCTCTTTTATTTATATTTTTACTTTTGTGAGTGATCTAGAAGTGTTGTACAATGCAGTAAAACAGGAAACACTACAATCATATTGTTTAGAAGAGACAAAAAATTCCTTATAAAATTCAAGATAATACCCTGTAAATTTCTAAAAATTAATGAAAATTTAGTGAAGTCACAAAATGCAAAACACAGAAAATATAAAATGTTCTATTTATCCAAAAGTAATAGCTGTATGATGATAACAACAAAATACATAAATACCTCAGGTAACCTTTGGTATATGTTCCAAAGAGAGCCAGAAAAGATAATTTGCAATACAGAGATACATACATGATCTACCTATAAAGGGTGAATCATTAAAATAAGTCAATTCCTTCAAATTAATTAGTAAATATAAGTAATCACAATATAGACTATATTATTACCAAATTAAAACTCAAATGGAAGACTATCCTAATAAGTAATTAAATCACTAAATTTTTGGTGGCAGAATGCTTTCAAAAGCAGAGAACTTGCTCTATGTTAAGTGCATTATAAAACTACAATGGGGCACCTGGGTGGCTCTGTCCCTTGAGCATCTGACTCTTGGTTTTGGCTCAGGTCATGAAATCAGGGTCATGGGATTAAGCCCCAGGTTGGGCTCTGCACTCGGCAGGGTGTCTGCTTGGGATGCTCTCTCTCCCTCCCCTCTGCCCCGCAGAATGTGAGAATGTGAGACACATTCTCTAAAATAAATAAGTCTTTAAGACTACTACTATAACTATGTATCCTGCTATTAATAGGCTTTCCATAGATTGTTTAAAGTACATAGAACAAGAACATATGAATCGATATAATGGAAGAATTTGTTTTAAAATGGACCCTAAAACATATGAAAATGTGGCATTTAATAAAAAAGGAAACTTACCGGGCAGTAAAAGAGGGATACATGTACAAAAGTTAGTGGAAATAAATCAATATATATTTTACATATATATTGTGGATATAAAAAGCAAATATGAACAGAACTAAAAGGAGAAATAAAGAGCAATATGATAATTCTTAGAGACTTTAATACCTCACTCTGAACAATGGCTAGATCATCTAAACAGAGAATCAATAAGGAAACAGGAGATTTGAACAGCACTATAGACCAAAGAAACCTAACAGACATATATGGAACATTCCATCCAACAGCAGGAGTATACACATTCCTTTCAAGCACACCGGGAACATTTTCTAGGACAGATTATATGTTAGACCACTAATCAAGTCACAACAAATTCAAGAAGATAGAACTTATGTCAAGTATCTTTTCCAGCTACAATGGTATGAATTAGAAATCAGTAAACAGAAGGAAAACTGGAAAATTTACAAACATGTGGAAGTTAACTCAACCTGAGTAACAAATAGGACCAAGAAGACATCAAAAAGGAAATGAAAAAATACATGAGACAAATAAAAATGGAAACACAACATGCCAAAACTTAGGGATACAGTGAAAGCAACACATATATTAGGAAAACAAATCTCAAATGAAAACCTAAAATTCCATGTAAAGAAACTAGAAAAAAACCAACTAAGGCAAAAGTTAACACAAGGAAGAAATAATAAGGATCTGAACAGAAAAAAATGAAATGGAGTATAGGCAAACAATAAAAAATTAAAATCAAGAGTTGGTTCTTAGAAAAAAAAACAAAATTGAGAAATCTTTAGCTAGACTAATAAAGAAAAAAAAAGAGAGGGCTCAAATAAAAAGATAAAGAGGTGACATTACAACTGATACCACAGAAATACAAAGGATAATAAGAGACTACTACGAATCATTTTATGCCAACAGACTGAACAACCCAGGAGAAATGTGTAAATTCCTTGAAACATACAACTTACAAAGAATGAATCATGAAGAAACAGATAATCTGAACAGACCAGTAATGAGCAGGGAGAATCAATAATCCCAAAACTCCCAACCAATACAAGCACAAAACCAAATGGTTTCACAGATGAATTCTACCAAATATTTAAAGAGCCATAATACCAATCATTCTCAAGCTCCTCCAAAAAATAATAGAGGAGGGACACTTTCAAACTTATCTTTTAGGTCTTTATTTATTAAAAACACCAATTATCAAACTCTTCCAAAAATTGAAAAGGAGAGAACACTCTAAAACTCGTATTACAAGGCCAGCATTACCCTGATAACAGCCAAGTAAGAACAAAACAAGAAAACTACAGGCCAGTATCCTTTATAAATACAGGTGCAAACAATTGCAACAGAAGATTGTTAAACTGAGTTCAACAGAAGATTAAAAGGATGATACACCATTATCAAGTGGAATTCATCTTGGGATACAAGAATAGATTAACATGTGCAAGTCAGTAAAAATGATATAGCACATCAACAGCATGAAAGATAAATATCATATAATCATCTCAATAGATGTAGAAAAAGCATTTGACAAAATTCAACATTCATTCATGATTAGAAATTCTCAACAAAATGGGTTTAGAAGAAATGTACCTCAATGTAATAAAGACATTATTTGACAAGTTCACAGGTAATATCATACTCAGTGGTAAAAGGCTAAATCAATTTCCTCTAAAATTAAGAATAGTATGAGGTGGGCGCCTGGGTGGCTCAGTGGGTTAAAGCCTCTGCTTTCGGCTCAGGTCATGATCTCAGGGTCCTGGGATCGAGGCCCGCATCGGGCTCCCTGCTCGGCGGGGAGCCTGCTTCCTCCTCTCTCTCTGCCTGCCTCTCTGCCTACTTGTGATCTGATCTCTGTGTCAAATAAATAAATAAAATCTTTAAAAAAAAAAAAAAAAGAATAGTATGAGGTGCCCACTGTCATCACCTGTATTCATAATATTAGAAGTCCTAGCCAGAGACATCAGACAAGAAAAATGATTAAAAGTATCTAAATTGGAAAGGAAGAGGTTAAAATTTCTCTGTTTGCTGATGACATATTTTATATGTAGAAAACCCTAATGACTTGACAAAAAAATTATCAAAACCAATAAAAAAATTCAGTAAATCTGCAGAATACAAAATCAACATACAAGAATCAGTCACATTTCTATACAGTAAAGCTGTCCGAAAAAGAAAGAAAATAATCCCACTTAAAATAGCATCAATAACAGTATTTAGGAATACTTTAACCAAGGAAGTAAAAGATCTGTATACCAAAATCAGCAAGATAGTAATGAAAGTAAATGGAAAAACACCCCATGTTCGAGCACTGGGAGAATTAATATTGTTAATATGTCCATACTACCCAAATACAATCTCCATCAAGATTCCAACAGCATTTTTTATAGAAATAGAAAAAGAAATTCTAAAATTTGCATGGAATGACAAAAGACCTTGAATAGCCTAAGCAATCCTGGGAAAGAAAGCTGGAGGCATCAAACTTCCTGATTTTGAATTATACTACAAAGCTATATAATGAAAATACTGTGGTACTGACATAAAAGCAGACACAAACAGCATCAAAAGCTTGGAAATAAAGCCATGCATACATGGTCGACTAATATTTGACAACGGACCCCAGAATAGTTAATGAAAAAGATGCTCTTTTCAACAAACTGTATTGTGGACAAGGGGGCTAAGATGGTGGTTTAGTGTGATGAGAACAAAAGCAAGAGAAATGTAGATTAAATTAAACCTCCTTACAACCTGCAGCTCACTGCTAAATACCTGAGACATGCAGAATGTCCTCAAGGGACTCGTGGCTGCCTTAATGTTGATGTTACTAGAAACTAAAAGCAACCTTATCTTGACAATAGCCAGACCTCTAAGGTCCTGTAGATCCTGCCTTCAACATAGGAAAACTCCTTAGAAACTTATGTTATCTCTACCCTCGTCTCCCTTCACAAACTTAAAAGTATATAATCAGTCACTCTTCACAATCATAAGTGCAGCTCTTTCTGCCCATTGGTCCTGTCCCCATGCTACAATCAAAACACCTTTTTTTCAGAATAAAATGTCTCAAGAATTCTTCCTTAATGGTTGGGCTCAACAATCCAGCATCGGTAGGAGGACCCAAGGCTCAACTCTAGATAACTAGGTAACTATCAAATGATTCTGAATACCCAAGAAATCGACCTGAGGACTGTCAGAACAAGCTCCACAGCAAAAGCGAGAGAGGAGCCACATCAAAGGAAGTGTAGAGATGTGGTTTGGGGGAGAAATGGGCCGTGGGTGCTATGGAAGGGAGGGAGTCATGGTCACAGAGAAAGGAGAAAGCAGAGAGTGTGAGAGAGAGTGAGACAGAGGGGAGCAAACAGGGGAACACATAAGAACACTTGTGCAATGGGGGAAAGAGAAACTGATTTTTGTGAGTTTTGGCAACCAGCGGGGCTTAAAGACTTAAGTTTTAAAGTTTGTTGAAAAGCTTGGCTGGGAGAGAACCCTGAAGGTGCTACCCTACTCCTACTAAAGAGAGGGTGGACAAACAACCTGGGAGCAGATGGTAGCATGGAGGCAGACATCTGAGGAACGCCTTGGGGGAACACAGTGGGGATACTGTTCTCTCTTCTTGGAGCACATCGCTTAGAGGTGGCATTCGCAGAAATGCTTCTTCAGGGAAGAAGGAGCTGGCAGGTACCATTTCCCTCCCTCATCCCTCAGCATAAATACAGAGCCACCTGTGCAAGGTAGCTCAGCCATGACACTGGCTGCCTAGCGTGATCTTATCAAGTCCCACCTCCCTGCACTCTGGTGAGACCGCCCTTCTCCATCAAGCCTCTCTCAGTCCCAGTGTGGCAAGACCTTCCCCCGGAAGACCAGCACAGATTCTTGCCCACACAACGCCCCTAAAGCCTGGAATTTTAAAAGTCAGCAGATTTGACTGGGATAGAGACAGGAGGGCACCACACCGCTCTCAGAGACAACGTGGGCAGGCAACTTGGAGGCAGACAGGATGGAAACTGTGGTCTGAAAAATGCCTGGGGCACACAGTGGGGAGATTATTTGCTCTTCTCAGAGTTCTTCCATGGGAGCAGCAAGCAGAGAAAGAGCCCTCTCCAGGAACAAAGGAACTGGCTGGCACCGTTTGCCTCCCCTGCCCCTCAGAATAACCACAGAGCCACCCACCCATGGGAAATAGCACAGTGTCAACACTGGCTGCTTAACCTGCTTACACCATGTCCCGCACCCCCATGCTCTGCTGGTACTTTCCTTCCCAGTCAAATTTCCCTCGGTCTCAGCTCAGTGGGCCTCTTCCCCAGAAGAACAGTGGAAGCCCCTGCCCACACCACATCTCCCAACCAGAGTTCTGCAGGGCTTCAGTTCTAGTGGAAGTAGCATCAGGTCTCATTTAACAAGCAGATCAGAGCACACCCAGTTAACTCACCGCACTCACGGCAGGCAAGGAGAGCCTCTGCAGGTGACTGGCCTGAGGGACGGAGCAGCCATTACAGAGCAGCAGAGTGCACACAGCACACACCAGAGGCAAACCCTGAAACACCAGGCCCTAGACACTATATGACCTCTTCTTCATAAAGCCATTACTCTCAGGTGCAAGAAACATAAAAGGCTTTTCTAATGGAGAAGAAGGCAGAGACTTAGGTAAAGTGCAAAGACAGAGGAATTCATCCCAGATCAAAGAACAAGGTAAGGCCACAGCCAGAAATCTAAATGAGATAGATAGAAGTAACATGAGACTGGAAACAGACTGAATGCAGTGAACACAAGGATGGAAGCAACAGAGGAACAAATAATTTATATAGATGATAAAATAATAGAAAATAAAGAAGCTGAACAAAATAGAGAAAGAAGAATTATGGAACAGGAGAATAGACTCAGGGAACTCAGTGACTCCATCAAACATAATAAACTGTGTTGTGGATACTGGATATTCACACACAAAAGAATGAAACTGGACCCCTATGTTATAATACATGCAAAATTAAACTTGAAATGGATTAAAAACTTAAATGTTAGACGTGAAATCATAAACTTGAAAAAAAAGTGGGGGCGAAGCCCTTTGGCATTGGTCTTGGTAATGATTTTTTGGCTATGACACCAAAAGCACAAGCATCAGAAGCAAAAATCAGGTGGGACTACATCAAACTAAAGAGCTTCTGCACAGCAAAAGATACGCTCAACAAAATGAAAAGGCAGCTTAAAGAATGGGAGAAAATATTTGCCATCTATCTGATAAGGAATTAATACCCAAAATATATAAGGAACTCCTATAACTCAACAGCAAAAAATGATATAATCTGATTTTTAAAATGGGCCAAGGATCTGGATATTTTCTCAAATAAAATATATAAACAGCCAACAGATACACGAAAAGGTGCTCATCACTAATCAAAAGGGAAATGCAAATCAAAACCACAGTGAAATATAACCACCTGTTAGAATGGCTGTTATAGGGGCGCCTGAGTGGCTCAGTCAGTTAAGCGTCTGCCTTCAGCCCAGGTAATGGTCTCAGGGTCCTGGGATCGAGCCCCACATCGGGCTTCCTCTGGGGGTGGGAGGGATGACTCTCCCCCTGCCCACACCACTCCTACTTGTGTGCTTGTGCTCTCTCTCTCTCTCTCCCTCTCTCTGTCAAATAAATAAAATCTTAAGAAAAAGAACGGCTGTTATAAAAAAAGACAAGAGATAACAAGTGCCAGTGAGGATGGGGAGAAGAAGGAACCCTGTGGCACAGCTGGTGGCAACAGAAATTGGTACAGCCACTATGGACAACAGTATGGAGGTTCCTCAAAAAATAAAACACAGAATTATCAGAGGACCCAGGAACTCCACTTCTAGGTATATAACCAAAGGAGATGAAGTTCCCAACTTGAAGGGATACTTACACCCCCTGTTTATTGTAGCATTATTTATATAAGCAAGACATGGAATCTAAATGTCTGTCAATACAGGAACAAATATATTATATATATGCACATATGCATACAGACACACACACAGAATAATAGTGTTATTTTTGCTGATGACAATACTGTGGGATGGAGATCCCAAGTAACTGCCCAAAGTCACAGTTATTAAATAACTGAAGAGGGTACAATGCCATTAGACTGGGCTCCAAAATTTGTAGTTTTGTTGTGTCCTGACTATAGAGAAAGAAGCTGAAGTGAGGGGAGGTGCTATTAAATTTCTAGACTGGTAAGCTCGGTGATCATTTTACCGGTTATTTTCTTCTTTATTCTTTTGTGTATGTCTAAAATTTTTAATCAATGGCTATCTACTTTACGAATGAGAATGATTTTTAAAAACTCAAGGGTTACCAGCAAGTACTATAGCAACTCATGCTGCAGCATAAGATTTGACTTGTTTATAATTCTGCACTTATGCATAATTTATTGCTCATTATCTAAAGAAATGTTAGCTGTTCTATGGTTGCTCCTGGGAAAGGGGGAAATATATCTCCCACTTCGTTGTTAAGTGATGCTTCTGATTTTCTCATCAGAATGCTTGACAGATAATAACTGTGGCTATTCATAGACACACGCATTTACTACACTAATACCCAATGTCCTGAATGTAGGACATTTGTGGTGTAAGATGAATGACAATTTAATGAGTTTCTCTCCTGTTTTGCTGGCATCGAGTCCAGTAAACATTATCTTCTTTTGCACAATGCAGAACACACAGTAGGCATAGGATACCTGTATGCTAAAGAGAAGAAATAAAGCCCTCTAAATTTCCACTAGGGATTTCTGCCATGCTGCGTAATTTTACAGAGGCAATAGTGTTTCATTCCAGAAATACTTTCGAGCAGAAGCTCTGTGTCATGGTTAGAGAACCAACAGTGAAAACAAGACAAGTTCTCTGCCCTCACAAGGTTGATCAGCAATGAAACCCTAAAGAAGGATTCAGTAAGCTATGGCAGGCAGGCCGCAAGCAGCACCCTGTTTTTTAACATTCCCACGAGCTAAGAATGATTTTTATGTGGTTGGACTACTGGAAAAGCATCAAAATAAAAAAAGGATATTTTATGAAACTTGAAAAACACATGAAATGCAAATTGTGTCCATAAGTAAAGTTTTATTGGAGCACAGCCACACTAATTTGTTTAGATACTCTCCATGACTGTTTTTACTCTCTAAAGAAAGCACCCGGTAGTTGTGGCACAGACCACATGGCCCACAAAGCCTCACATATCTGGGATCTGACCCAGTAGAGAAAAGGTAGGACTGTGACCCCTGATTCTATTTTAACTGAGGACCTCTGAGGACTGAGTCTTTGTTTACCAAAGTACTAAATGCAGAGCTAACTCTGCTTCTTAGACTTTGCTATGCAATGAATCCCTGGGGGATCTTGTTAAAATGCAGATTCAGTTGTAATTCTGGCTACAGCACAGATTGACAGATACTTCACTTCTAACCAGATCCCAGGTGGGGATTTCTACCATGATTTCATTTAAATTCAAGTTAGTATAGTAATAGTTTCTCGGGAGTAGAATTTAGTGATTCATCACTTACATAGAACACCCAAGGCTCATCACAAGTGCTCTCCTTAATACCCATCGCTCATTTAGTGCATCCCCTTACCCACTTCCCAACCAGAAAGCCTCAATTTGTTTTCTATAGTCAAGAGTCTCTTATGGTTTGCCTCTGTTTTTTATTTTTCCTTCTGTTTCCTTATGTCGACCTGTTCTGTTTCTTAGATTCCACATAGGAGTGAAATCATGTGGTATTTCTCTTTCTCTGACTTATTTCACTTAGAATCATACACTCTAGCTCCATCCATGTCATTGCAGATGGCAGGATTTCATTCTTTTTGATGGCTGAGTAACATTCCATTGTGTATGTGTATGCATATACACATCACATCTTTATCCATTCATCTGTCGATGGACATCTGTGCTCTTTCCATAGTTTGTCTATTGTGGACATTGCTGCTATAAACATTTGGGTGCAAATGCCCCTTTGAATCGGTATTTTTGTATCCTCTGGATAAACACCTAGTACTGCAATTTTTGGATCATGGCGGCAGTTCTATTTTCACCTTTCTGAGGAACCTCTGTAATGTTTTCCAGAGTGGTTGCACCAGTTTGCACTCCCACCAACAGTGTAAGAGGGCTCCCCTTTCTCCACTTCCTCCCCAACATGTGTTGTTTCTTGAGTTCTTAATTTTAGCCATTCTGACAAGCATGAGGTTGGTATCCCATTGTGGTTTTCATTTGTATTTCCCTAATGGTGAGTGATGTTGGGCATTTTTTCACACATCTATTAGCCATTTGTATGCCTCTGGAAAAATGTCTGTTCATGTCCCCGGTAGGGATTTCAAACTAAGTCTAGAGACTGGGTCCTTTAAATCTCATCAGGAACTTTTTTTTTTTAAGCTCTCTTCAAGAACTTGAGTCAAAGAGAAAAAGATATCAAAGCAGGAAAATAAAAGTAGGTTTGAGACCTAGCTTAATGCAGTTGGTTATTTTCTGTCATAGGTCTATTGTTGTGGCAAAGATAAATGATAGAGACATTAAAGTTCATTTCTCAATTGTCTTTGGTCACTGGATTTTCTTAGCAGAGCTAAGGTGAATCATTTTACAAAGGGTAAAAAGGGATTGCAGCTGTTTGCTACTATTAGCTATTTGTTAACTGAGTTTGGGGGAAAACTAATATTTGTGCATGAATTCTGTTCTGAGGACAGGAAAAAAGACAAACTCAAAAACACTATTAATTTCTGAAATAACTTCTTTGCATCTTTAACAAGGATAGAATATTAATAAAGTATCTAGTTTTATGTCCTCTGATTAAACACTATTAATAAAAACCTGAGTAAAGGCTCTCAGAAGATACTGGCCAAAATTCTGAATCGTGATTATTTCCTGTAAACACCATGATTAAAAAACAAAAACTAAAGCTGTATGCTCAGTATCGAGCATTGGCAAGGACATCGAGCAACTAGCATTCCCATGCACTGCTGGTGGGTGTGTGACTCAATACCATCACTTTGGAACACAGTATCTACCAAAGCTTAGCAAAGGCATTCACGATGACTAATTCTTCTCCCAGTATATACTCAACAAAAATGCATGCATATTGTATATCACATGATTCTACAAGCATATTTGTTGCAGCAGTATTCCTAAGAAATCAAAAACTAAAGACAACCCTAAATGTTCATCAACAGCAGGATGGGAAAAAATGTGGTATATTCATTACAATGAAATACACACCACAGAGAGAATGAGGAAAACAAAACTGCACTAAAAAATAAGAATGTATCTCATCAACGTAATATTGGGCAAAACAATCCAGACACAAAAAAGGACAAATCCTATAAAGCTGCTAAAAGTCATATAATGGTTATCTGGGTAGGGGGATTTGTGATTGGAAGTAGGGATGATGGGGGCTGCTGGGGTACGGATAATGATTTAGAGTTGTCTGAGAAGACCTTTGCTACTTTTGAAAAATGTAATCAATCTAATACATTTTAATAAATTTATCTATACAACCATAAAACCCTCATGTAGACACTTCCTGACATAGTAAATGAAGTGCATCTGTAAAGACTTCTCCACCTCAAACCCACCTTATCAACTGGGGAAGGCTCAGGGTACTTGGGTAGTACAGTAGGTGAAGTATCCAACTCTTGGTTTCAGTTCAGGTCATGATCTTGGTGGTCATGCAGTTGAGCCCCTGGTCAGCTCCATGCTGAGCATGCAGTCTGCTTCCCCACTCTCTCTCCCTCTTCCTCTGCCCCTCCCCCCACTTTACTCTTACTCCCTTTCTAAAATAAACAAATAAATCTTTAAACTGAGGAAGCTTGAGTCAAAAGGGCTACTCTTTTTAACAGTAATTTGGGAAGGAGGTATTACCATCACAACTTTAAGATTAGAGAGAACCTCAAGTATTCCCCTATGTTGAGTCTTTTCTGCCCACTGTTATCAGGAAGTTAGCGTGGCTTCTCTTTGGGGGTTATTTCTGTTTACACAGAAGCTTGAGAGTAACAGGTCAGCACAAAACTGAGAACATCTCTGATGTACTTCTTTGTATGCACTAGTGTTTACATGAAGAAATCTAAATCACAAGCAATGCTTACCTCAAGCATGATGGCACAGTCAATGAGACATCACTGAGAACAACCTCTAATCCCAATATTTATGAGATTACATCCTAAAGTCATAATCACCAAGAAAGCTGAAGTTGGCTCTGTCCTGTTTGCATCTATAATTTTGGCGTCTAACGCAGTGCCAGACACATAGCAAATAGCTAAGAAAAATAGTTTTTTGTCATTAGAGAAATTAGGTTTTTGAAAACTAATGGTTTGGGAAAATGCTCACAACATCAAGTTATGTGAAACTAATCAAGGTATTAATAAATATTTATTTATTCATATTTAGTGGCACCACTATTATTAAAATCCACAAAACTATATGCAAATACCAAAGGGGAGAAACAGGAAAAATCAATTTAAAATCTTAGAAATTACTGGTGGTTTACTTGTTCTCATGCAACCATATTTAACAAACGGTTAATAATTAAAATGTATTACTTTTTAAAATAGTTTTAAACAGATAAAAGTATAAAAGTTCGAAGGATTCAAAGAAACATCAACCACAAAAAAGAATAAAAGTCAAATACTTCGGAGATCCACCATTCTGTGCCCCAGCTGTAACATGGATACTAGCTCTTTTTCTCCTCTATTTGGACCAATAGCCTGAAGCTAGTCTTCATCTGGACATCAATTTCTCTCCTCTTCCATCCCAGAAGAGCAAGCAGAGCACAGGTACCCTCTTCCTCCCATGTTGGAGGCCATGGTCTAGCGCTCTGGTACACTTCCAGGGCACTATGTTACCTGCTTGCTTATAAGTATACACATACATTCTCTTTGTCTCTTCACTTTATATTTTGGAAGGTCAATTTACTGTGTGAGAAAAAGTGGTTGAGCCTCAGAATGACTCTAGTTTGGGGTCTTTCTTGAATCCACGTTGGCCTCCTTATTACCTCCCAGAGCAACAGGTCTCTGATTAGATATTCTCTACCTCAAGTTTCCTTCTCTTCTGTAACCAACTTCTGAGCACTAACTCCTTGGGCTCTTTGTCTAACCCAACTGTTAACCAACTCAGCCAGTCTCTACCAGATGACTCTGACGCATGATGTGAAGATGCTAGAATTATTCCACATTAAATAAATTCTCCCTCCCCTCAATACCACAGATTAAAGGATGATTAAGAGATGCTTCATACCCTCAGAAGGGATATGTTGTCCAATGAAAAACAACTGACGGGGGTGGGTTTATGGCAGGAGAAGCAAAAAGTATGAAAAGGAGAGATGAGAAGCCACCAAAGACAGTACTTATAGTTTTACAGTCTGAGAGGCCCTGCAGCACAACTAGAAGAAGCCTGTGAGTTCACTGACTTGCTTCACTCAAAAGGGTTTAATGGATTTCCTCACAAACATATAGCCAGCAATCACGAAAACATCTATATACTTTCCATGTCTTGCATCTTCTATGACAACTGTATCCCAAGACTTTTGGACCTTCACAGACAGGTTCAATTCTAAAAAAAAAAAAGAATATTGCTTGCTGCTGGGAATATTGTATGGTTGTCAACCTATCATCTGTGGAGTAATTTTATTTTAAAAAGGAGCGAAAAAAACCCAAATACGATGTACTGTAACCATCATTTTATAAAATACATAACCTCAGAGAAAATGAAGTTCATTTAAATTGTTAAAGTGGGGACTATGGAGGTATTGAAGAACCACTGTATCCTGTCCCAGTTTATCAATGAATTGCTATGTATATGGGTTCTATCTGAATACTAAGACCTGGATATACTGCTTCTACCTCTAAGGGCACATCTTAATATCCAGTAGGAAATTATATTGACTATTCATGTCTATTTCTACTTGCACATCTTTTTTAATTTAAGATTTTATTTATTTTTTTTTTGACACAGAGAGAGAGATCAGATCACAAGTAGGCAGAGAGCCAGGCAGAGAGGGAAGAGGAAGCGGGCTCCCCACTGAGCAAGAAGCCCGACGCAGGCCTCGATCCCAGGACCCTGAGATCATGACCTGAGCCGAAGACAGAGGCTTTAACCCACTGAGCCACCCAGGCACCCTCTAGTCACACATCTTAATATCAAGTAGGAAATTATACTGACTATTCATGTCTATTTCTAGTCAGTGTCTTGATTTGGGTTCCTCAAAAGAAAGAATACACTTGGATATGAATATAAATAGTTTATTTGGGAGGTGAACCCAGAAAGCACTGGTAGATGAGTGGGGAGATAAAGCAAGGAAGAGAAAGAAGCAACTACAGAGTGCACTGTGCGCAACTGGTCTCAAGAAAGAACTGCTGGGGACTTCTAGACAATACCTTGGATATATATCCATCAACTCTATCTATCATTTGTAGATGGTTCCCAGAAAGCACTAAGTCTCTAGCAATATTGTTCTGCTTTTTTTTTTAATTTTTATTTGACAGAGAGAGAAAGATCACAAGTAGGCAGAGAGGCAGGCAGAGAGAGAGGAGGAAGCAGGCTCCCCACCAAGCAGAGAACCTGATACGGGCCTCGATCCCAGGACCCTGAGATCATGACCTGAGCCAAAGGCAGAGGCTTGAACCCACTGAGCCACCCAGGCACCCTACTGTTCTGCTCTTAACACTAGTTGAGCCTGCTTCTGTAACCAGAGGAAGTTCTCAAGTAGAGAGGTCTGGGCACCAATACCAGCTTCCACACCAGTTTATTAAGGGTTCTCAAGCATACAGGTTAATCACCTTCACAGTAAGACCATTTCTTTATTTAATGCTAGAATTAAAGCAATATAGAAGAGAATTTGTATGTTTCAAACTAAGAGGATTTCCTGTATTCTCTGGAATTTCCAAAAGGCATTCTGGACACTTTGTGATCTCTTTTTAAGTAAGGGATTGATATATCTAAGAGAAAAAAAAGATTAAGAACTAAGGAGGCTTCTAGAACACAGAACGTGATAGGACTGGCTTACATCGGCTTTTGCCTCTTTAGGAAGTTAGATAACGAGGGAAAAAAATAGTACTTGAGAGATATAGGGACTATCAGGATGAGTTTGTAAAAAAAAAAAAAAGACAAGGTAAATTTATTTTACCTTCCCAATGAGCTAAAATTAGTCACCACTGAATAAGTTACAAAGGCTCGTAGGACCCCTTTCCAGAAGCTTGCTAAGATATGATGTGTTAGTCTTTGGTATTTGTGTTCTATTTTAACTTTGGATTCTGATTTCCTTGTAACATGGCTTTTACCCATGTTTCTTTTCATATAGCCATCACTAACTATACAGAGAACCATACTAAAACATAAGGACTAGAGGGTGAAGATGTAGTTATTCTCTCCAAAGACATTTACTGAACCTCTAGGATGTCTGTCACAGAGTACAGGTTCAGGATTCAAAGATCAAGAAGATATTTTCCTGTCCTCAAGGACTTCATAGTGAAGGAGTCATAAAATCTGGATACAACATAGAAGGAATAACTAGAATACCCACTGTTGCCAAACCAAACTGAAGGTGTGGGAACCAGAAATCTAACTTAGGCATAGGAAGAGGTTTACAAGCCTCAGTGTCCAAGAAAAGAGAAAAAAGTGAGATAACCACCAGTATTGGTGAGAGTGTGAGACTGAGCCTCCAACTTGGCAAGAAATTAGGTCCTTGTCTTCACCAGGCTTCATTAATGTTTTTCTCCTGGGAATCACTCCCCTCACCAGCTCCTGAAGAGACTCCACATGCATCAAGAAAATCAGTCCCACCATTTGGTCCTGAAGTTAGTTCTACTGGGGACTCGATAGCAGGCATGCATGACCTGAGTCCTGGATACCCAGTATCTTGCCCTCACCCTTGCTATGTTTGTTCATCTTCCAGGATTAAGTTTGTACCTCAGTACCATGGTGGTACTGAGCAACCTCAGCCCACTTGGCCAGAACTTGAATACATTTCTGGAAATCTAAGTATACCCTTCTTCCCCAGACAGATAGATCATCTTGCCACATATCTCCCTCTATGTGCCCCACAACCTCTGTCAAAGTTCCTGGATCCTATCCTGATTAATCAACCTTGTCCTGCTGAAAAAGAAAAACAAAGCTGGGGCATCACGTTGCCTGACTTCAAGCTATATTACAGAGCTGTGATCACCAAGACAACATGGTACTGGCACAAAAACAGACACATAGACCAAAGGGACAGAATAGAGAATCCAGACATGGACCCTCAACTCTATGGTCAACTAATCCTTGACAAATCAGGAAAAAAATTTCCAATGGAAAAAAGACAGTCTCTTCAATAAGTGGTGCCGGGAAAATTGGACAGCTACATATAGAATAATGAAACTGGACCATTCCCTTACACCATACACAAAGATAAACTCAAAGTAGATGAAAGACTTCACTATGAGAGAGGAATCCATCAAGATCCTAGAGGAGAACATAGGCAGTTACCTCTTGGACATCAGCCACAGTAACTTCTTTCAAGACACATGTCCAAAAGCAAGGGAAACAAAAGTGAAAATGAACTTTTGGGACTCCATCAACATAAAAAGCTTCTGCACAGCAAAGGAAACAGTCAACAAAACTAAGAGGCAGCCCACAGAATGGGAGAAGATATTTGCAAACATCATTACAGATTAAGGGCTCATATCTAAGATCTATAAAGAACTTCTCAAACTCGACACCCTAAAAACTAATAACCCAGTCAAAAAAACAGGCAGAAGACATGAACAGACACTTTTCCCATTAAGACATACAAATGGCTAACAGATGCATGAAAAAATGCTCAACATCACTAGCTATCAGGGAAATACAAATCAAAACCACAATGAGATACCACCTTACACCAGTTAGAATGGCAAAAATTAACAAAACAGCAAACCATAAATGTTGGCGAGGATGTGGAGAAAGGGGAACCCTCTTACACAGTTGGTGCAAATGCAAATTGGTACAGCCACTCTGGAAAACAGTATAGAGGTGCCTCAAGATGTTAAGAATAAAGCTACTCTATGACCCACCAATTGCACTGCTGGGTATTTACCCCAAAGCTACAGACGTAGTGAAAAGAGGGGGCACGTGCCCCCCAGTGTTCACACCAGCAGTGTCCACAATAGCCAAATTGTGGAAGGAGCCGAGATGCCCTTCAACAGATGAATGGATAAAGAAGATGTGGTCCATATACACAATGGAATATTACTCCGCCATCAGAAAGGATGAATACCCACCATGTGCATCGACATGGATGGAACTGGAGGGGACTATGTTAAGTGAAGTAAGTCAAGCAGAGAAAGACAATTACCATGTGGTTTCATTCATATGTGGAACATAAGCAATAGCATGGAGGATCATAGGGGAAGGGAGGGAAATCCAAAGGGGGAGAAATCAGAGAGGGAGATGAACCATGAGAGACTATGAACCCCGAGAAACAATCTGCGGGTTTCAGAGGGCAGGAGTATGGGGGACGGGAGTAACAGGGTGATGGGTATTGAGGAGGGCATGTGCTGTGATGAGCACTGGGTGTTATACTTAACTAATAAATCGATGAACACTGCATCAAGGACTAAATATGTACTATACAGTGGTTAACTGAACATAATTAAAAAAAGAAAAAAATCATCTTATCTTGCACTTTGATGATTTTGAGTACCAAACACGGCCTGTGTACCCTGCTCCTGTGCCCTATCTAACACCCTGGACATACTGGAATATCAGCATCGGCAATAATAAAAATGATGTATCAACTGACAGTTACTTATGCCCATTAAATTCCAGGTAGTGGATCACACACCACCTCATTTAAACCTCAAACTATGAGGAAAGTACTCTTATTATCCCCATTTTGTGTAAGAGGAAATAAAGCTTAAAGGACTTAAAATGACAGCTCATAACAGGAATCACCAAGTTTGGGATCCAATCCAGCTGAAGACCCTCGTCATGCTCTAAGCTGTTGACCCCCACTATGGGGAGTCCTATCCAGGCACCGTGGGGAGGGATGATGTTAACTTCCTTGGGGATATGCCCCTTAGGAACTACCAGCTCCTAAAAAGGCCCAGGACCACAGGGTCCCTGCTTTCTCTTTCCTTCCTCAAACCCATGTACTATTAAAGCCCCAAGAAGCCCCACAGCCGAAATCCACTGATGTGTGACACGACTTCAATGCTAGGTCATTTCTTCCCAACTAGATAGGAAGTATGCTCAGGATATTAAAATATGGGGGCCTACTAGTATGGAAGAAATGAATGCAGTTGACTATAGGAAGGGTAGAGGAGGTGATGGCTACAGAAGTGTCTTCATAAAGGGATAAATAAATCTCTACAAGAAAGAAGAAAACGCTTTCTCATGAATTTGACTACAGAACTAACACTCACTTATTTGAAGTTATAATAACCAGAGGTGTTAAGTTTTCTATCTTCTGATAGTTCTTCTATTATTAGTGATTTTTAAAAAATTTTTTTAAAGATTTTTTATCAGAGAGAGAGAGATAGAGAGAGAGAGAGAGAGCGAGCACAAGCAGGCAGAGTGGCAGGCAGAGGCAGAGGAAGAAGGAGGCTCCCTGCCGAGCAAGGAGCCCGATGCGGGACTCAATCCCAGGACGCTGGGATCATGACCTGAGCCGAAGGCAGCTGCTTAACCAACTGAGCCACCCAGGTGTCCCACATTATTAGTGATTTTAAACAAACGTCTAATATTGACACTGGGCATGTTTCGAATTTAGGTCACAGTGTATCTTTGAGCAGCATAAATCATTGGCAAGAACAAGTGCAAAGCTCACAGTTCATGTTGTTACCATTTCTGCCACTTCCTCCCCAGTCACGTGCTAGCAGAAGTGGCAGAGAATAGATGGAATCTATAAAGTTTTGGCAGTTATTGGCAGACAAATGCCATGTTATTACTTTGAAATTTTAGCTTCTGATCCATAGCACTATAAATCTAAGACAGGCCTCTCTGGACCAGCTGGCTGCATGGCCTTGAAATGGCATTAGTGGGATTTTTCAAGTGCTATACAATCTCTTCCATCCCAAATGCCCCATCTAAGTTTCCCATCTCTGATTTTACCAACACATAAGATTTGGCACCATTGTCCATTAAAAACAATGATGTACAAACAGAAACCCCATCTAAAGTTTGAGTGAAAAACATGGGTACTTCTGAATCATCAGACCAGAATTTTCTCTAGGCTTTCTTGCCATTGATCTTTCATCTTATTCTTAAGTCGTAACATTTCTTTTTGAAAAATAAGTAAAATTTCGACTAAAATCCTTATACTGATAACCCCAAATACAACCAACTATCGAAGATAATTTATACAATTACTCTCGATTATTCAGTGTGGGGATGATGAAATTATAGTGTAAGTCATAATCTGTATGATTCTATTCTGCTAATATTTTCCTATTTCCTATGTCTTCCAGTCCTCTGTAGGTGCCTCTAAAAAGATGAGAGCAACTCATCCTTCCCAGGACAATAGGGGAAAACAGCAACACACAAAGTAAGTCATCATTAAATTCGGGGGGCTAAGGAGAGTAATAGGGAATGAAGCAAGTATTTGAACATGAGAGCAAGATGACTCTGCTTTCTAATGCATATGTATCCTCTGCCCACCCCCCTCACCCCCGCCTCCTGCACAAACACACACTCAGAAAACACCTGTCTGAACAGATTTTAGAACAAAATCTTACTTCCCTACAGGGAAATGCAAAGAACAAAGCGATTTTCTCTTTTCTTACCTAGCTGCACTGACAATACTTAAGGAGAATGTAGAGCAAACCTCAACCCTGTTACTACAGATGTTTCAACTTATAATTTAATGACACAAACAAGATCTCAATACTGTGCTTTCCTTTTCATTATTAATCATCCTTAGCACCAAGCAAGTTAAAGCATTAAAAGGAGTCCTACTACCCTTCCACTCTTGCAACTGTTAACACCAACAGTGAACATCTAACATTTTAATTTTTCCAATCGTTTTAAACTGACTTCACTATCATTGATACATGACGTGTGTAAACAGATATATATTCATCCATTCCTATCCCTTTGAACACACACACATGCACACACACACTTGCAAATACACAGACAGTGACACCTAACCTCTTCCCTCCCCCCTACTCAAATACAGTGTACTTGGAGGCAAGGTAGGAAGTGTCAGAGAAGCAGTAATTCATCTGCTAGAATCTAATCTTTTTAAGATTTGGATTCCCGGGGCGCCTGGGTGGTTCAGTCATGAAGCATCTGCCTTCAGCTCAGGTCATGATCCCGGGGTCCTTGGGATCAGGCCCCGTGTTGGGCTCCCTGCTCGGTGGGAAGCCTGCTTCTCCTCCCCCACCCCCCTGCTTGTGTTTCCTCTTTTGCTGTATCTCTCTCTCTGTCAAATAAATAAAATCTTTTTTTTTAAAAAAAAAAGATCTGGATTCCTAAGAAAAAATGTGATTTATTAAGTAAAGGAGGGTTTAGAACTATGGAATCACTACTGAAAATTAGAAAGATATGTGAGTCTTTATTAAGTTTTAGTTGGGCCTCCCCCAAAAGCAGAATCTGAGCTAAGGATGTGAAGTGAGGTAGGATATGTGGGAAGAAAACAGAGATGAGTGGGGAAGGGAAGGTATCCAAAAGAGTATGTGAAAGAGCAGGTTTACCCTGTAAGAAACTTGAGCCCTTTGGAAAAATTCGGGAGTCAGTATAGGATGGGCAACTCAAAATTCTCACCCTCAACCCCAGAGTGAGGTTGATGGGGTATTTATACACCAACTTCCTTCAGTCACTGGTTGAGAAAAAGTTTGCATCTCTGTGTATTTTTGTATGTTCTAGTGTGTGTGCTGTAGTATGTAGCTATGTGAGGGAAAAGGCTTCTATAAATGTGGTACAAGACACACTGTACCACAGAAAAAAGAGTTGGCCAACAGCGAAGTGAAAATGACTCTCCCAATGGCAAGGAAAAAAAGCCATCGAAAAGGAAAACAGGTGTTGGTTTAAAAATGCCACCATGAGAAAACGCTTCTGCAGTAGACAGAAACAGCATTAGTTCGTTCCAACCAGGAAAATGACGAAGAAAAACGCATGCCAGAGTCACCTAAAAGTGACAGTTTTCTGACTCTAAAATATCTTACATGTTTCAAAATTCATCTACATAAAATGCAGGGTGAAACAATGTCAGAGCAATAGGAAACACCCAGCAGTTTTATGGAAAGAAAGAAACTTCCCGAGAATAGTATAAAAAGTTTGTGCTAGACAATACTCAGATGGACGAAGGCATGTGGCTCAATAAACGAGAGACCATCCGGTTAGACACGGAAGAACAGAAGAACAAAGGGCTGTGGCAGACTGCAAAGGCGGCCCCAAATCTTCCCATCCCATCACTACACCTTTGCAATCCAGGTGTCTTTGTAATTTCACCCAGCAAGGGGTGGAATCTAGATCTCCATCACTAGACCCCGGGCTGATTCTTGGGAGTCTTTGGCTAGAAGCATACAGGATGAAGAGCAATATTCAACCCAGTTCCCTTTCTACTTGTTCCCCATCTCCATACTGCCAGCAAAATGCCAGACATGGCACACAGATGACCAAGGCCCAAGAGATGCTGAGCCTGACCCAGCCCAGTGTGACTGCCTGGCAGATGGTGGTTGTTCTAAGTCACTAAGATTGGGATGGCTTTGTCATGTAGCAAAGGGCTATCACCTCAAGACCCTAACAGACCTTAAAGATCAACATGGCAATTCATGCTTTATAAATATTTGTTGATTGCTTACCATGGCCTGCCACTGTTCTGGGTTTAGGGAATACAAACATGATTTCCAAAGGAGTTAAAGCACATACTTTCATAGAGATTACATTCAGATGTAGAGAAATAAGTAAGCAAATAATAAACAGAGAACATGCCAGATAGTAGCAGTGCTGAAGGAGGATAAAGGGGGTGAGGAAGAAAGCAAGTGACAGAGGTTAGGGACATTGTCTGTTTTAGATAAGAACTGGGAATACCTCCCTTTGTGCCTGGCATTTAGTTACCTTACTTAGTTTAGTTACCTCTGACCTCTAGTTACCTTTCCACTTCACCTCTACCTCTCTCCCTGTAGCTCCCTTCACTTTAGTCACGAAGGCTAACCAGCCAGGTACACTGTTGTCTCAGGGCCTTTGCACTAACTGTTGCCTCTACTTCATTCATGGAGGTATCTTTAAGAAGAACTTCCTGAACGGAAGCAACAGTAAGTGGAGCTGCTTTTACCTGCAATGGGGAAACTAGAAGGAGTCATGCTAAAAGTGGTTTCCATTGTTCTTTCCTCCAGGCTTGAAGCTAGAGGGATCTGGCAAGCATGGGGGATGATTCCACAGAAAGGACTCAACATTGAAGGAAAGATGGACTAGCATCCACCTGGCCCCGGGGAATCATGATGCCATGAAATGATTCTATTTCCTAATGTGAATGTAGGGATGGTTTCAGGATATCACTCACTTCTCAGAATAAAGGAATCTTGAGCCAGGAATAGATTCTCTTGATCGAAGGAATCTGATATGCAATACATATTGTGCATCTGGGCTCTATTTAAACAAACTAAAAGAATTCTCCCTTCTCAAGGAAAGACACGCTGGACTGTGGCCTAATTTCATCAGAATATGCATTCCAATTAGTCAAAGAAACTTCATGAAGAGAGATCATTGCTGAGGTAAGCCTAGGAGGAGAAAATCTCTGCTACCCCTTTTGCTAGATGCTCCTTCACGGTTTCATAAATGTATTATGCTATGTTATGAAGGTCCAATTATTAAACAGTATTCATCACGTAATGGGCTTAATTTTTTTTCACTCAACTATGAGTCTCAATGAAACCAAAACTTGGAAAATATTAAACCCCCATGAGGTAATTTATGGTTTGACACTGTCATGTATAAACTTATTTCCAGAGCAACACATTTTTTATTACTTTATAATATTTTGGCTATTAAAATTTGATTACCTCCTGTGCAACACGGTTAAAAATTATTGGGCCATGACAGCACCAAGTAGGAAGGTTCAATGAATAGCATATACAGTTTCATGTTCAGTACACTGATGGCTCCTCCATGGCCCATAATATCTGGAGACCACCACAGCAGGGTAGCTGGAAGAAGGCTTATCAAGTTGATGTAATATGACCACCCTTCAACAGCCAGGCTTTTCCCAAACTGTTCGTTAGATGCTCTCTTTTAGGAGAGAAATGACAAATACATGGTGTCATTGCACTGCCTCCCTTTGCCCACATGTGAGAGACACCACAAATCAATTGGAGCCCTAATAACTAATCCTTCTCAGTTAGACTCTGTAGGCAGCCATGACCAATTGACCAATGTAGCTACCAAGATGAAATCAGCAGATCTGGGCGCCTGGGTGGCTCAGTGGGTTAAAGCCTCTGCTTTCGGCTCAGGTCATGATCTCAGGGTCCTGGGATCGAGGCCCACATCGGGCTCCCTGCTGAGCAGGGAGCCTGCTTCCTCCTCTCTCTCTGCCTGCCTCTCTGCCGACTTGTGATCTGATCTCTCTCTGTCAAATAAATAAATAAATAAACCTTTAAAAAAAAAAAAGAAATCAGCAGATCTTTGTTTTTGGTAGTGTGATCCAGTATCTGCATATATTTTCCACCAGGCAACTTAGACTCACTTCTAAGCCAAATGTGCTCCGTTCATAAAGTCAAAGTAATAGTTACGTATGATCTTCAAATGTTTCATTCCAGTTAGGAAAGCATGAACTAAGAACTGCAAAGATCTTGGAGCANAAAAAAGAAATCAGCAGATCTTTGTTTTTGGTAGTGTGATCCAGTATCTGCATATATTTTCCACCAGGCAACTTAGACTCACTTCTAAGCCAAATGTGCTCCGTTCATAAAGTCAAAGTAATAGTTACGTATGATCTTCAAATGTTTCATTCCAGTTAGGAAAGCATGAACTAAGAACTGCAAAGATCTTGGAGCAACGTGCTCAGCTTCAGAGCTAGCTCATCAACTCCAAAATGTCAAACAGGCCACAGCCCCACAATTTATAGGGGAAAGTTCTTCTCAGACCAAGAGCATAATTTGTTCTAGCACAAGCCTAAGCACATAGTCAACATGATGTTGACTGATGTGAATAATGCATCCTGAAATTTCAGGGGCAAAGCATGTTGCCTTCCATAAAGCAAGTGAGCGAGACTTAACCTCATCCTACACCAGGGTATATAATGTAGCTAAAAAAAAAAAGCCAAAATCTTCTTAACTTTACTTGTGTCCCTCTCTAAAATAGAAAGGAAAATCTAATTTGGTCCCCTGCTCCCTGAATGAGATGCACTTGGATTTGTACCATCTCCTAATCCTTAGCAGTCTTGACCTTGAGACTTCAAGCAGCCAGTCATGATGCTTTATAAAGGAGCTCTGCTCACCCAGCATACCTCAGAAATCTACTCTGCCTTAGTTCCCATTGCTACCTATTAGCCAATGTTGTCAAGAAGCAGGCAAATATGCAGAGAAAATTATACCCTTCTGGACACCTTTCTCCCCTTATTTCTGCCCGCAAGGTTTCATTTGCAGCATCAAGTTATCAAATAAAAAAACGTTTGTCATCTGTTTACCCCTCTGTAGTTTCCAGTCCTCTCTCATGGCCATGGTTGAAACCAGTGATTCCTAACAGTTTCAGGCAATCTGGCCAGTCCAGTCAACCAACTGCTGGTGTGTAACCTTTGTTCTTTCACTTTAGGAATGACACTTCCCATGGCAAACCTAACTTGCAATTATGACACCACCAGCCCAGCTACCCCTGTTTCCCTTGGAAATTTCAACGCCCACTTCTGACATCATCTATGTTTTTAACAATTCCGGTGAGAATCTTGTGTGGCTCCTGAAAAAAAAAATGTCCCCAGCTTTAGCAGAACACAGAAACACAAGGTGAAGAGGGATTCCCTAATACCTAAAGCATTACCGGCTTTTGCTTCTGCGCTTTGCCTGCAACCACACCTACTGCTGATACAGTGTAGTGTGATATGTAGCAGATCAAAAATATCTATAGTTTAGATACCATTCTGGAGGGGGCAATTATCACTGGGTTTAATCATCCAAGGCATCAGAACTTAACTTCAGCTGTCAGTGGTGCCAGAAGTACCCTTTTTTTTCATTTATATTGAGATTACCAAGGGATAATTTAAGAAATGCCTGATGCCACTCTCCTTAATTCAGCTGGGGCAGGGATCCACTGGAATAGTCATGTACTTCCTACCTCTTGTCACAGATCAGAGGGTACAGTCCAGACAGTTGCCATCTGATGGGGGTCAGTCAGGCAATAAAGCCAGAAGGGATAATCCATAATGAGTGGTCAGACAAATCATGATGGAGAACCAACTAGAATCGAGGGAGCCAGTGTATATTAAGGAGAGCTATAATTACAGCATAGGAGACACACAGATCTAAATTTATTCCACACACAGTCTGGGATTGAAAGTAATTTTTCTGAATTTGTAGGCTCGCTTTTCAAGGGATAAACTAGACGTGTTGAAAAGCAAAGGTTGAGGTCAACAGTAATGGACTGTGCAATTAACAAATGTCTAATTTATAAAAACGACTGATGCAATCAAACACACACTACTAATAAATAATACACACAGGAAATATGGGATCAACTCTGACTGCTCCTCAAAAAGGAGAGGGGGGAAACCTCAGCCAGTGCCATGTTAGTCGTCCTCTTGTCTTACTGCTGGGGTCTGAGTCATTACGCTACTTGTATGTCCTTTGCTTAACTACATAGCATTCGGAATGGCCTCACTGTTGTAACAGGAATAATTAAACAACTCTACAAAACTCCAAGTCTGTCATCAGTGGTCTCACTTTCTCTAGCTCTTGCCGTTCCCAATTAGCTCCAACTCCATTCTGTGCTCTAAGCAGGTACTCTCTTCCAATGTATTACCTGTAAACAACCTCATGGTTATCTCAGAATGGTTGCTCTTTCTGAGCAGTAGTGTGTGAGATGGGAGTTCCCACTCTGGCTGCCTTTAATTTCTGAAAAAATGGTAGAACGCGTTCTAGCACATGTGTTATTCTAAAGAACTGCCCAGCAGAAATCATTGTCCTTAATATTCCTGTCAGAAAATCTAACATTTGCTCCAGCTGCACTGAAATTTGCCCTGTACTTATTTCCTACCAGATCATGTGCAGGCCAGAGTAGTATGAATTTCACTTTGGTGGGAAAAAAAGATAAAGGCAGAAAAATTCTGTCCTTGCATTCTAACTCTGGAGCCCTTAACTTCATCTTCTCAGTCACTCAGTTCACTGCCTAGGGAGCACCCACCATGGGACTTCTCTGTGGATCGCTTTATGGGAAGGGAGAATGATAGAGAAACTGGGAAGCTTCTCCTGAGCCATTTCTCATTTCAGTGGACAGACAGGCCTGGCAAACCCAATGAGCTTGTCCCCGAAGAGCACGAAAGCATCCTGGGTTACTCGTTCATTCTCTCTCAGCTCCCACCTGCTCTGCTCTTCCCTGCCTGGCTTGTGAGCTGGGGGCTGGGACGCTGCAAAGCACATTTCTGCTTTGCTGGATGGAGCCCTGCTAGCTCCAGAGGGGACTGCAGGGCCAGAGGAAGCAGGAGGGACTTGCTGCTTCCAGTCTGCTTCCTGTCAGGATTTCTCCAACGCTTCTCCACTGCAGTGGCAGTGCCGTCCCATGACAGCAGCTGAATGCGGATTGCAGATTTTCCAACCCTTGTACGAGCAGCTTCATTACTCTCCCCTCAGAAACACCACAATGCGCCATCCTCAGAGGTCTGACTTTAACTCCAGGGACACCCTCCTCTGAACTGCTAAGTTTTAAGAGTAAGGGTTAAGAATTCCCGCCTCTTCTTTCCGTCTCCGTAGCCCCAGAAGTGCATGCTGTTTCCTGCATTTTCTCCTCCTCTGATTGCTCAGTGTCTTCTTTTTCCCTGTTTAGTGACTTAGTTAACAATGTTATACCGTGTTAACAATTCGTCATACCTAGGTGAACTTTTTTTTTCGTGTTAAAACCACTTAAGAGGTTTCTGCCTCCTCACTGGACCATGACTGATGCATGATCCCAAGAGTAACGAACTCCTACAGTTCAACAGGTTTTTTGGAAACCTTCTCAGCAATCAGACTACTACAAAAGCCCACTGAGCGTGCATGCAGGTGAATTTCCCTTTTTCTTACAAAACAATGTCCTCAGCAATCTTTGAGTGAGGAGGCAAGGTCATGAGCTTTAAAATAGGTATGGTAACTTATAGCGTCCAGGCATGTACCCAAACTCAAAATTACGTGTATGAGTCTGGGACTTCGTGCCAGCCAGTCCCGACTTGACATTCCTGGGCCCCACAGTGGACCAAAAAGCCTCACGACCTGCCTGCTGCGAGCACATGCCTGATGGCGGTAGTAGGAGCCTCCTGGAGCTGCAGCTGTTCCCTGGCTCCCACTGCGGCACCCATCCCCTGATGCCCGGGCTTCAACTCCAGCGCTGAGTTGG
>LNAC01000490.1:0-140925 GCA_002007465.1 Ailurus styani
CTTCACCCCCCGCTTGGTCTCTGGGGCGATGTCCCTCAGTGGAGCCGACTTCTCACAGTTCGGAGTCTGCGCTCCGCTGCTCGCTCCTTTGCCGGCAGCCGGCCCCTCCCCCTGGGGTCTATCTTCCCGTCGCCGCAGATTCACTTCTCCGCACNCTTCTCCGCACGTCCTACCTTGCAGAAAGTGGTTGATTTTCTGTTCCTAGACTTGCTGCTCTTCTTCTCTTCGATCTCCGGTAGAATTTGTAGGTGTTCAGAATGGTTTGATAGCTCTCTGGGTGAATTCCTGGGACCTGATGATAATCGGTCTCCTACTCCTCCGCCATCTTGCCGCTCCTCTGTAAATATTCTTCACTTGCTTCTAGACTGTTTTTACCTATTTCACGTAGTTCTTTTTAGACTATTCCTTTGATTGCCTACTTATTCCATGGTTAGTGCCACACTCATTTAAATATGGTTTTATAATATGATTTATTTTTTTAAAGATTTTATTTATTTGTTTGAGAGAGAGAGAGCACAAGCAGGGGCAGTAGCAGACAGAGGGAGAAGCAGACTCTCCACTGAGCAGGGAGCCCGATGTGGGGCTCGAACCCAGGACCCTGGGATCATGACCTGAGCCAAAGGCAGACACTTAACTGACTGAGCCACCCAGGCATCCAGATAATACATTTTATTGTCTAACAGTTCAAGTGCACACCATTTTTTATTTTACAGCATTTTTGGGCTATTATTGCCCAGTTACTTATTCTGATAAACTTTGCAATAATTTTGTAAATTCTTTCAGCCCAATTTTCTTTTTGGGAGTTTGATTAGACATAGATAAGTTTTATAAATTAACTCAGGAATCAAGTCTCCCAAATATGACATGAATTTAATTCTAGTTAACGGAAAAGTATAAATGATATCTAGTAGATGTGTCATACGCATGGGAAGTAGGTAAGTAGCACAAATGTTTTTGTAAGACATGCTTTCCCTGTTTTAGTTCTGAACCTCAAGGAAATATGGCATGGAAAGGGGGTTTTCTTTCAGTGATTTCCCTGCCTTTTTCCCCATGTAAAACATTTCACAGCTTGTCTCATTACAGCATATGTAAAAACACAGTCTGAAAGCAGTGGTGCATAAATGAATTATTTAAGTTTTGCAGCAAATCGTCCTGATCTTGCTTGCTGCTTCTTAATGCACTTTAAGTGAGCCCGGAGAGGCGAATCATAGAAGACACAGGGTGGAATGTAAACCAAGTTTTATTAGCCACAAAAAGCCACACTATAACATTTATTAAGTATCAGAGACAGTGTGTTTAAGTAAGTTTGATTCGCTGAATAATCACCAATGTTGCAGCCATCTTCCCTGGATAGGAGCACTTCCTTGTCAAAAACATTTATTTTCTTGTCACTTCTGTTAATATAATGGGCTCTTGGGGTTTTGTGAGAGTTTCTTAGCAAATAGTGATTTTCAACAAATTACTATGTGTCTCCCACTGAATACAGCTTTAATAGCTGGGGGGAGGTGAGGGAGACTACACATGCCGTTGACTGAAAGTATATCATCTTATTATCAGTGTCACATTTAGGGGCTACAGCTGCCCTAGGAAAATGAGGAGCCAGACACCCTCTCAAGCCCTTCCCAGGCCTTCTTCCAGTTAGCAGTGTCAATAAACTTGATGTTCCCCTAGTCAGACTGGCCTAAGGCTAATTCCTTTTCTCTTTAGGGGTGAAAGAGCCCTTAAGACCAAGAATTTATACCACAATTACCAACTCTTCCTTCCATATCTTTTCCTTTCCCCTGATGCAAAGTGAAACGGACAGAATGTTTCTGAGTGTAGGTGCACCTTCCTAATCTTACATCAATACAGTGAGTTGAGGATAGGGGCTTCCACGATGCTCTGCTGTCTATATCTGCATTACAAAACCTTTCTATCTTTGGCCAAGGCCATTATTTTAATTCCAGACAGAAAATACACTAAGAAAATTAAATATACCTAAGTACTCAATGGAAAGATATTGGCTGATAAATATTTAATGCAACCGAGAGCTCACGTTAGATATTTGTGAAACACTTCCTGTCTGTGTACTTTCCCTGCTGCTCTACGACAAGAAGATGCAATGGCAATTTGTAAGTGTGGGTCTTTGTGTGCACATGTATGTGTGTGTGTTTGAACCCTAACTCTGTGAAGAAGGGAAGAAAAGAATGAAAGAAAGAGGGGAGGAAAGAAGGAGAGAAATACCCACCTACTCTTTCTAGTTTTTATTGGAAATAGTCTTTCTGACTGTTCGTCTTCTATTCATTGCACACAGACCTGTGGTGCTGTAGATACAGACACACTGGGGAAAGATCAAGTATGGCACTTAGGAATCAGATTTTACTGTCCACACAGCAGTTTGGCACCAGTGAACAGATATTTTCCTCAGTAATGGTACCTACCAAGATTGTGGTAGTCAGTGAGAAGAAGATTATGGTTCCTCTGGGTTTCTTACTGCTCAGGGTCTTCAGGTCCTTTGACTGGGACATGGGCTTATCTTGGAATATTGATTTCAACTTGAGGGTATAGGATTCACACACTCACTTAATCAATCATGCAACAAACACTTCCTAAATGCCTGCTGTGTCCTAGGAATTCTGCTGGGTTTAGGGCGATCTCAATGTCAAGTTTTTCATTATTTACTAAGTGATACAGAGTAAGAAAGGAACATTTATAATATAGATAATGCCTCATGTGACATGAGGAAACACAGGTGATTAGAGAAGCTGTAGATCAGACATGGATCCATTGATGCAGTCTTGGCAGAGGTGTGGGCCTGAGGAGGGTCCAACAAAACCATGGAAGATCTAAAATCTGAGCTGAGGCTGAACAGAGAGTTAAACAGGTGTATGTGTGTCTGCAAAGGGTTGGAGGCAGAAGAGAGTGCTCAGAGTATTGAGAGGACCCTAAGTGGTTTGGTAGGGCTAGAACTCGGAGAAAGTATGAAGCTAGAGTTGTAAGCAGGGTCTTTTCATGGCCAGGCTTAGAGTTGCAAGAATTTTCACTTAGCACTTGAGGCCAGTGTGCTGTATTACAAATTCTAAGTAGAGTAGTCACATGATCAGATTTGCAATGTAGGTAAGTCACGGTTTCATTTTTTTTTTTATTGAAAGATATCACTGTTTGTAGTGTCGATAGTAATTTGGAGGGGACAAGATGAGTTTAAGAGAGAAATTAAATGGTTAATTCAGCTAAGAGCTGGTTGTCTGACTCTCAATATCTCATTGGAAAGGTGTGTGTGTATACGTGTGTGTGTGTGTGTGTGTGTGTGTGTTTTACAATATTTCTAACAAGACTGGTGATTTTCTGGATTTATCAGGAAAGAAAAGAAAAGAGAAAACTAAGACAAGGGTTTCTGGCCTGAGTTACAAGATAGATGTCAGTCCTTGAGTAGGATGTGACAGCAGAAAGAACTGGGATTCTGAGGAAGACCCATGGAATCACAACCCCTAGATGACAACCAGGTTAAAATATCTCAGAGACAGTGTACGTTCAGGTCTGGAGTTCAGGAGAGAAATTCTAGTTCTTACTTTCACTTACTTAACCATTCCATAGTAGAAATGATTAGTAATATCATCTGCCTACCTTCAAGGACCATTTGATGCACCCCCATAAAAAGATGGGGTCAGCAATTTAAAATTCAAATAAAAACAGTGTCAATCCAAATTTTTTTTATGTTTTTTTCCTATATAATATCAAATATTGAGGTATCAGGAAACAGACAGGTTTAGGACATTTTTTCCCAAAGTTTTTTCTCCAATGTTTGGCATTGTAAATAAGGAATAAATGTTTGCTAAACCTCAAAGGAGATAAATATTACATAATGTTTAGAAGGATTCTTAATTTGCAGTAATATTAGACATCTTTGCATTAAGTTATTTACTTAAATAAGGGTTTTCTATCTTAGGACATTAGAGCACCATTAAAAAAGAAAGCCATCTTTATAGGGAATGTGAGGTCTTTGGGGTCAACGGAAGCAGAAACAAACTTGTTGGATACTTTGGACTTATGTGATGCAGTAAAACTTAATGGATAAATTCAGAAAGTGATTGGATAAAAGAAAACTGATTAGGGGTGCCTGGGTGGCTCAATTGGTTAAGCGTCTACCTTCGGCTCAGGTCATGATCTCAGGGTCCTGGGATTGAGACTGACATTGGGCTCCCTGATCATTGGGGTGTCTGCTTCTCCCTCTGCCTCTCCCCCTGGCTTGTGCTCTCTCTCATTCACTCTCTCTAGCTCTTTCAAATAAATAAAATCCTTGAAAAAAGAAAAAATGAAAGTTGATTTAAGTTCACATCTTTTTCTTGGGGGATTCTGCTTGGAAGTGAAAGGGGTTTAAGGACTTCTGGAAGAGTTAAAACAGAAAAATAAAACCCAGTAGTAGATTGGTTTTGGTGATAAATGAGATGTGACTGAGAGAAAGTCCTTCTCTGCATATTCTTGTGTGCGTGCCTCACTTTTTTTCCCCCTCCATATCTATTTTTGCTTTTCATTGGCCCTGTCTTGGTCTGATTGCATCTGTAACACAACAATCACGGACACCTTTTCATTTTATTCATAGTATTGAATAATGTGTTCTGGTTTTCTGAAGAGTTGACTTAATAAAAATTTTGAGGTCTGGGCACCTGAGTGGCTCAGTGGGTTAAAGCCTCTGCCTTCGGCTCAGGTCATGATCTCAGGGTCCTGGGATCGAGTCCTGCATTGGGCTCCCTACTCAGCAGGGAGCCTGCTTCCCCCTCTCCCTCTGCCTGCCTCTCTGCCTACCTGTGATCTCTCTCTCTGTCAAATAAATAAATAAAATCTTTAAAAAAATTTTTTGAGGTCTATTCTCTACTTCCAAGGTGGTCTGGGAGCAGGGGTATGAGTCAGAGGATAGGATGAGTCAAGGATTTGATAAGAAAATCCAAGGATGAAGAAGAGTTATACAATGATTGAATAAGTGCAGAAGGCAAATGTCTGCTAAAAGAGAGAATTAGAGACCACAGTTCTCCTAAGGTGCAGGAGACCAGAGATCATGTAAGAAGTGCAATCATCTGTATCCACTTGGCCAAAAAGACTCATAAAACATGAACTTTCTCCACAATAGCAAACATTTTCCAAAGGACCATGGGCCCACTACTTAGTAATGTGATTTTAATTGGTGTCTAAGTCTTCCTCCTAATTTTCAACATTCTTTCCACACACTCTCTCTCTCAATAAATAAATAAACAAATAAATAAATAAGTCTTTAAAAGACATTTGTTTTTCTTTTGTTGAGAACTATCTGATTATGCTCCTTACCTAGTTTTCTATTGGCTTCCTTTTTTTTCTTATTGAACCATAGGAGCTCCTTATATTGATAAGAATTTATTACATTGACTATGATATATATTTTAGATTTTTATCAGATTTTTAAAACTTCCATGTTTTCTTTTTATTGTTTCTCTGTTCATTTTTATGATAAAATCTTTTATCCAGTTGACATTTATTTTGGGATATGGTATTAAGAATCCAATTTTTTCAAATTTTTTTTAGTAGCCTTGACATACATTATTGAATAAACCCATCTTTTCCAATTGCTAAACCCTTTTTATTTGCTCCTCAATGTTAATTTTTTTCTTCTTGTAGTATATAAAATTATAGATTCTATTTGGTTATTTTTTTCCCTATTATCTTTTATTGTTACTATTTTGCTATTGTAATCGGGATTTTTTTTCTTCCACGATATTTTGTAATTTGATGCTGTCTCTACATAGGAAAATCCTGGATGTGGGATATTAGTTTTTTACTCCTCCACATTTCTGTATTATCTTATTGTTTGGAATACATAATTCAGTTGAATCGTTAGGATCTTTCATATGTACAATCAGAACATTAAAAATGATAATTTCAGGGGTACCTGGGTGGCTCAGTTGGTTAAGCATCTGACTCTTGATTTCAGCTCAGGTCATGATCTCAGGGTTGTGACACTGAGCCCTGCGTCTGGCTCTGCACTGGGCATGGAGACTGCTTAAGATTCTCTCTTCCTTTCCCTCTGCCCCTCCCCAACTGCCTCTCTCTCCTCTCTCTCTCTCTAAAAAAAAAAAAAAAAGATAATTTCACATTCTATTTTCCAATTTAAATGATTTTCACTTTTATTTCTCCCCTCATTACAATGGCTATTATTACTATAACAGTAGTGATATCTGACATGTTGGTGTTCTAGAAGTTACTGGTCAGGCATCTAGTGCTTTTCTGATAGGCAGGATACTGACCTTAGAGTTGAAATATATTATGTGTCAATTCCCATTTTGTTAGGAAGTATTCATCTTTACTATCTTATTTAAAATATTTGTATATTTCTTTTCTTATCTCTGGCTCTTATTTATTTATTTAAATTAGGCTCCATGCCCAGCATGGAACCCAACTCAGGGCTTGAACTCACAACCCTGAGATCAAGACTTCAGCTGAGATTGAGAGTCAACCCTTTAACTGATTGAGTTTGACTTTTTTTTTTTAAGATTTTATTTTTTTATTTGTCAGAGAGAGAGAGAGCACAAACAGGCAGAGCAGCAGGCAGAGGCAGAGAGGGAAGCAGGCTCCCCACCGAGCAAGGAGCCTGATGCGGGACTCGATCCCAGGACCCTGGGGTCATGACCTGAGCCGAAGGTAGCCGCTTAACCAACTGAGCCACCCAAGCGTCCCTTGAGTTTGACTTTTTTTTTAAGTCAAGAGTTGATGTAAAATTTTGTCAAATGCCTTATCAACAACTATAAAGATGCTTATCTAACTTTTTTTTCCTTTTAATCTACAAACATGGAGCACTATTGTTGTATCCCTGGAATAAACCCTACTTGGTCAGGAGAATATATTCCTTTCATGTATCATTAGATTCTTCCTAATTATATATTGTTTAGGATTTACTCTGATATTCATAAGGGAGATAGATGTGCACTATTCTTTGTATGCATTTTTAGGCTTTGATGTGACATACTGGCTTCATAAAAAGTTTGGATGCATTAATTTTTATTATCTTTAAATGTTATCCTGTAGTCAGTTTTTCCATCAGTATTGGAGGAAACTAAAATGTGTTTTCTCTGTTTTGGGGGCATAGAGTTTAACACATATGAATCTGATCCATCCCAGACAGGGTCCAACAAGCTTTCATCTTTAACCCATTGTTATTTCTTGCTTACTCTTCCAGAGAACTTTTTGTGTAAATAAAAGCAAAAATTGATACACATACAAACACATACACACAAATTTTCAAATGGTAGTATACTCTGTAAACTCTTCCTGTGCCTTGACTGCTCAGTTAATAGTATACCTTGGAAATCTTATCATTTCAATATAATTTTTTCCTGAATTTTTTATGACACCTACATGGTATTCCAGTGTATAAATGTACATTATTAAACTGTCCTTTTTTAATGGGTTGTCATGGTTTTCCCCATCATTATTTAAAAATAATGCTGCAATAAATAACTTTATACATACATCATGTGTGCAAATATATTTATAAATAAATTCTTGAGGTAATGGCTAGGACAAATATTATGGGCATTTGAAATTTTGATGCACTCTCATTTAATAAATGTTAAATCTAAACAATATTGTCATAATTTATAATCTCTTGCCATTAACTTTGAAAAATAAAGGTCCCTTGTTATGCTGAGCACGGGGATGGTGGTGACTCAAATTGAAGAAACCCTGAGTACATTAGTACATTAAATTGATCAGCATAAAAGGGATATGAAAACTTGGAAAAAAAGATCAGATCCTGTGTAGAGGAAGAGAAGAAGAACAGATAAAGACAGTAGGAAAGGGGAGAGAACCTAAAGGGAATAAGACAGAGAGAAGAGACTATAAGTTGAAGGAACTAGAAAGGAGGTAACAGTTGACATAGGAATTTAAATGTTGGTGAAAGAAGGTGTTTAGACAATCTTAGGGGAAGTACGGTGTGTAATATGCAATATAAACTTTCCTCTCCATTGTTCCTTTGTCCACAAAAGCTTAAGCGTGCATATATATATATATATATATATATATATATATATATATATATGCACATGATTAGTCATAACTTACATAATGAATTGCTTTTTGGGGGAGGATATAACAATCTATAAAATTTGTCAGTTGTTTCTTTCTAAGTGATAGGCAGGCCAATCTAAGGATGTCCTGCTGCATTTCAAAGAAAATGTGTATCTTTGTTAAGGGGGGTTTGTATATGCACATGTGTATAGAGACATGTACACATTCTTTCATGTATACAGAAATGTAATAATTCTTTTAGAATCTCATATTAAAACTGTCTAAGGGGGTGCCTGGATGGCTCAGCCAGTTAAAGCGTCTAACTCTTGATTTCGGCTCAAGTCATGACCTCATGGTTGTGGGATCAAGCCTGTATTGGGATCTGTGCTCAGCAAGGAATCTGCTTGAGATTCTCTTTCTCTCCTCTCCCTCTCCCTCTGTCCTTCCCCCTGCCAGAGCACTCACTCTCTGTCTTTCTCAAACAAAGAAATCTTTTTTAAAAACTGTCTGAGAGTGAAGAGTTTTTGTTTGTTTGTTTTTGCTTAACAGAATCATCACCTTTTGGTCATTTGGTTATAAAAAAACACTGGTCATGGTTGTATAACAATATGAATATGTTTAGTATTACTGAAGTACACACTTAAAAATAGTTAAGACAGTAAATTTTGTGTAACATGTATTTTACCACGATAAGAAAATGTTAAAAATATGCCAAAAGATACAGTCAGGAAGATATAGAGAAATAATAACAACAACAAAATAATTCTCTGTAATAAATGCATATTTTTAGTGTTTGGCTGCCTAGGAAGGGAAGGGTAATTAGGGGTTATGGTAAGAAGCCAGAGAGATGAGGAGAGGTGAGAAAGGAAAAGGAAAGCAGAAGATAGTAGGAGACCAGGGTCTAACAAGGGACAGTTTACAAGACATTCCTAGTGGAAGATACTGTCAAGAGACTTTTATGAATTTAGAAGCCTAATAACATTTAATTTTAAGTTGTTTTTATGTGCTAAACATCTCTCAACACACACACACACCTAACCTACTGTTAGTAAGGGTCTGTTTTGATCTTGAGGTACTCTGGAGGAAGTAACAGACTGAGCTTGAAGTAAGGTCTACCAAGGTGCAACGTAGTAACAATACAAGGGATAGGATATGCAGGAAGTAGGAGGAGGCAGGGTGGTGAGCAACAACTGAGTGGAAACAGGAAATTTCAGCAAAAGAAGACAAGGAAACATAGGACCCTCTGTCAAAAATATTCAGATATATTAGTGGGGCAATAGACTTCCCATAAAATCTAGATGAAGACATGAGCAAGTTGTAGGAAAAAAAAAAGATTTAGACCACATAATTTATAAAATCTTTTGGGGGGGACTTAAAAATCCATACTTCTCTGATTTTCTGAGACATTTTGCTGTCTTTTTGTTTGCATGTGGACTGCTTTGGCTTAACTTAGTATTTATCATTCAATGAGCACTCAATATTAATTGATGGTAATGTTGAAGGTGATGGTGGTTGTGACAGCTGAGATAGAAATGGGGCTAAAACACCTAATTAAGGAAGAGCATTGCTGTGGTTACAGATAAGGAATACTTGCATGGTAAGGATTCTTATTTGGCATAGGAAAGCATCCTCTCAGGAGATAAACAGAAACAAAAGAGATAGAAATCGTCATCTAGGACTCTTATCTCCAACCTGCCCATTGGTCTGAAGAAAGAATATTACTTCAATTTACAAGTCACACTTATTTAAGGCAGCTACTTTTTAATACTCAGGTTCAGATTAAAAGTCAAAGGTTTCTATGTAACCCATAAAGAAACAGTACATTCTAATTTATGCAACACTTATGTTCAAATAGGACCTCTGTGGAAGCATTGTATTTGACTTATGATTTATACTTTACTTGCACTATAATTATTTTGCTTTTTCACTGTGAAAAATCATAAATAAATATAACTATTTCCTTCAAGCATAATCTTGAAGTAACTGAAAAGAGGGACAGAAGAATGGAAGTTGGTAAATTCCTATGTGTCCCCACCCCCACCCAGGTTCTCAACCGGTCCTGATGGGTTTTGGCTAAGAACTCTACCTTAAAATGTGATGAAACTAGGCATATGATACAGTATCATTAGTGTGCTCCACAACCCATAATTGTAATTATTAACATTTATAAATTTACCTTTAACGTATGAAGTCAAAGAGAAACAAAATCCATGACTAATTCTCTCATGTATTTGGCTTAGAATTCCAATATTTCAGAGCACAAAATATAGGCTAGTGCCAAGTTTTGGCATGGAGGAGGGCATGTGGCTATTTGTCAACTGGTGGTTATAGGATCATGTGGTCAAACTAAAAGACCTCTTCTTAAATCTCAGTGCTATTGGGCTGTGTGGGAGCCAATTCTTAGCTAGCCAGCCAGTCAAATGGTATTAAAAACCCATACTACATCTAATTTGCCCTATTTCAAGAGTGAACCTGTTTTGAACAAGCCTGATTTTATTTTTAAATTTTCAATGCCTGCAAACCTTTTACTGTAATTAGAAAGGAAAGTTCTAGCATAAGAGACAGGAGGAAGGGTTGCATTTGGCTGGCATCTGGTATCTTATACAAAGCTAGCTGAGGGTCTGTTACAAAATATACTCTGTCATCTGAGTTGCTGGCTGGTTTTATTCTTTTAGAGTCAAGGAACAGTAGGGTATGGATTTGCATCTGCTAAACTGAGTCCTCTCAAAAAAAGGTTTTGTTTACCTGAGCTTTTTAAAAATCACCTCGATGGTAATTCTAATCCCTAAAGACAAAAACTGACACAGGAAAATTTAATGAGTTTTAATGATCACTCACTCACAACATTTGTGTCAGAAGCCGGGGATTTGCGCAAAGAGTAGAAGGTTAAGGAAAATTTTGGGAAAAGATAAAAAGTGGTTTTAGCTGTAAGGATAGCTACTGGACTCAGGGCTTCATTACGTGATTACAACTGCAAGGCTGGTTGCCAACCTCTCAGAAAATGCCAGCAATCAGTCCAGGAGATCACTTGGTTTGAAAGTCCTAAGATCAGAAATGAAAAAAATGTACTGGTTAAGAATTTGTATTCTGGAGTCAGGCAAATTTGGGTTTATGGCCTGAATATAATACCTACTAGTTCTGTGACAAGGAGAAAGTTCATCTTGTTTTTCCCTACCTAAGCCCTAGAATCAGCCATTTTTCCAACGAGTTCTCTTTCTAATGGGGAATGGTAAATAGTAACCAATAGCTGAGTATTAAACATGGTCATTGCTAGTTGGATGTCACTACTCTCAGTCTCTCTTAGTGGACTGGGAACACATGAAGGCAGCTGGGGAGTGAAGGGGGGAAGGTGCACGGCACAGGGCAGTGCAGCAGCTATGTACCAGTGGCTAGTAATGGCACACACACTGTTCTAACAAAATTTGCACTGAGCCAGCAAATCAAGAAACAAACTCTTAATTAAAGAGAACAAACTGATGGTTACCAGAGAAGAAGTGGTGGGGTGGGGGAATAGATTAAATACGTTATGGGATTAAGGAATGCTCTTGTCCTGATAAGCAAAGGGTGATGTATGGAAGTGTTGAATTACTATATTATACACCTGAAACTAATATAACTGCATGTTAACTGGATACAAATGAAACTGGATTTAAAATGAAAACTTAAAAAAAAAATCTAAGAAAACAGTAGGACAGACAAATGAAATCAGGAGCTGGTTCTTCAAAATGATCAACAAAACTGATAAACCTCTAGGCAGACTCAGCGAGAAAAAAAAGAGAGAGGACCCAAATAACAAAATCACAAATGAAAGAGGAGAAATAACAACACCACAGAAACACATATAATCATAAGAGAATTTTTTAAAAAAGAATGAAAAGGAAAACATTATAATATATTTCAGGCATTAAAAATAGATGAATAAATATTATAAACTTTATGCCAAAAGTATGACAATCTAGATGAAATTAACAAATTCCTGGAAACATACAACTTACTAAAAGTGACACAAGAAGAAGTAGAACATCTTATTTGTCCTATCAGTATTAAATAAATTTTATTAATTAATAAAATTACTTACTACTAAGAAAACTGCAGACCCAGATGGTTTCATTAGTGATTTCCACCTAATGTATGTGAAAAAATATTTACAATCTTATAGTAAATGAAGATATACTTCCCAACGCACTTTATGAGGTTACAATAATCTTGGTATCAAAACCCAATAACAATGCTAAAAAGAACTGTGAGAAGTCTTCCTCACTAATAAACTAAACTAGCAATTTGAGTCCAGGAATATCTAAAAAGGATAATATCATGAGCAAATTGTTTTTTCCTATGAATGTAAGCTTCCTAACATAAAAACGAAGTAATTAAGTATAAATATAATTAAAGCCAAAAAAACCATGTGCTCATAGAGTCTGACAAAGCAACTGACAAAATTCACTAGGTATTAAAAATAAAAATCCTTAGCAAAGTAAGAAAAAAAGAATCTTAATCTGATGATTATTATTGATAAACCTATAACAGTTTAATGGTAAATGCTAAAAGCTGTCCTTTTGAAATTGAGACTAAGAAAAGGATGCATTTATTACTACTCTATGCAAAATTCCATTAGATGTTCTAACCAGTGCAGTAAGATAATACAGACAGACATACTATATAAATACCAAAGGATTAAAAGAAAAAGAAATTTTCACCAAAGGTATTATTTGTATATAGAAAATCAAAAAGAGTCTAAAAAGAAAACATAATATTTATAAGAAATTTCTACAAGTTTTCTGGATATGACAGTAATGTACAAAAATAAATTTTCTTTTTATATACTGGCAACAATTAGAGGACTTCAAATAAGAGAATGATAATTATAACAGTATCAAGAATATAAAGTGCCTTGAAATAAGCCTAACATAAGATGTGCAAAATGTCTATGAGGATAACTTCAAAATTTTATTGAGAGATATAAAAGAAATCAAAACAATTTGAGAAACATGTGAGATTCATGGACTGGGAGATTCAATAGTATAATGATATCAATTCACCTCAAATGGCTCCATAGATTTAATGCAATCCCCTACATATTTGTCAGAATGGCAAATTTTAAAACCTTTGATAACACTAAGGCAAACTAATTCTATGATACAGGAATGTTTACTTATGTAGGGAAATCATATAAGTCAGTACACAGGTTAACTCAAGGATGGAAGGTATTGCGGTACATGGGGAACTTCTGGGAGGCTAGCAATCTATTTCTTTACCTCATTGTTTTCAAAGGTGTTTTCTTTTTAAATTTTAAGATCAGTATTTATGCTCTAAAGATTTTTCTGTTATATTTCATAATAAAAATAATTTAAGGGCGCCTGGGTGGCTCAGCCGTTAAGCCTCTGCCTTCAGCTCAGGTCATGATCCCAGGATACTGGGATCAAGCCCATATCAGGCTACCTGCTCAGCAGGAAAGCCTGCTTTTTCCCTCTCACACTCCCCTTGCTTGTATTCCCTCTCTCACTCTCTCTTTCTCTGTCAAATAAATAGATTTTTTAAATCTTCAAAAAAATAATTTAAAAGAAAACCACACCAAACTAAACTGTTTGGGAAAAAACTGTCATTATTTTTATTTTATCAAAATGGGGGGGGGAGACAGTAAGCATCATAAAGGTTATTCACTAGCCACCTGGCATCTTGCTTTCATCTCTCTTGGACACAATTCTAGTAATTATTGGCTGATAAATTTTAGACACATAAACAATAATTAAATCTGGACATGTTCAGCAAATGATTCCAAAAATAAATGATTGTATTACCTTTACTATTTACCTTTGGACTATGTCAACATGTAAAATCCATGGTTTTGTGGATAGTTTTAGAAAGATTCGTATTAAACAGTAAGTAAATATTTATGGTGAGAGACTATCTAGCCCCATCATCTATCACTTACATGACACCATACTTTTGTTTTTTTCCTTGTTAAAACATAAACTCTGTGAGGGTAGAGGCTTTGAATTTGTTTAACGCTATATCCACAGCACTTAGAATAATGCCTGTATCATAGTAAGCAATCAATAATATTGTTGAAAAATAATGAATGAATTAATCCATTTTAATTGCTATATTTCTAAATAAAGTACTTAAGACTTCAAGAGAAATACTCCTATCTATTTACTGAAAGAGGGTCTGTTTGTCTTTTTTCCATCTTCAATGAAATTATTTTTCTGCCCTTAAGAGAACTATTTCAGCTGGTTTATATTCTTGATAGACATTAGCTCCATTACCAAATGGTATAAAGATAGGTTTTAAGGTAAATTAGAGAAATCTTTGCTATTTGTTATCCAAAGATGCTTCAGCAGTACACATCTCACCAACATCCTCATTCATTTAGATGTCTATTGATTTCCAGGAGATATTTGTATATTGTGAAAGACTTTTACTAGCACGAAGTAAGCCTGTTTGAACTTTGGAGGCTGAGAGGACACTGGTCCTAACACTTGCTTGCAATATACACCCAGAAACATGAAAGTTTCCAACTCAAAGATACCCACAAGGCATTGTGCAGTTTTTTACAGTACACTTATTCTAATCCCAAATAGAGATAAAGCATTTGTTATGGTGATTCCAGAAAACATCCTACTGATTTACTATTAACCTTAAACAACTTTTTACTTGTTTTTTTTCAAAAAAATTGATCCCACCAGACACCTCAGTATATGCTTTATATCATTATTTACTTATATAATCTTTTTAAAGCTGACCTCCATTTTTAAGAATGATTTGTTCCTTTAAGCAGCCAGAAGAGTGACCAGCACACATTACAGTCTGTCTACACTAGAACCTTCTCTCTGTGTGACTTTATTTTTACCCAGGGAAAATAGGAATTTGATAAGAACTTTTTTCAGTATTATTTAATTTTCCTTTCATCCTTTGGTATGAATTGGGAGGACCAAGAGTATTAAATGACTTGAGTGGCTTATTGATTTTTTTCTATTAAAAGCTGAAGACACAATTCCTAAATGTTGCTTTGAGAAAAAATTCTACTGTCAATAAGAGACATTATTAGAAAATGCCCAATATGCAAATATACGCTTAACCAACATGAAGCTCACTTCTGTTAACCTTTGTTCACATAATAAATCTATTCAAATTTCAACAAAAATTGAGATCCCAGCTGGTCCACATATACTTATGAACTAATATTATTTCAAGGACAAATGGTCAACATTTGAAAAAAAGTGTCTTTGATAATTTAAATCCCTTCCATATTGTTGAATCTTTACACTGTGTGTCTTAATATAAAGTTCTGAATGCTGACAATATTATTTTCTCCATTCCCTATGCTCTCATTTAAAGGCTTTCTCCATTTTTTATGTGATTGGATGCTTTTATATACAGTTTCCCCCAAATAGCCTTTAAACTTGAAACCTTGCCCAATAACTTTTTGGAAGAGTATGGTGATCAGAATGAATATTTAGGGTTTTTTTCTTACTAAGTCTTTAATATAATGGTAGTTGGAATAGTATATTTATAGGGAAAACAATAAGATCTGTTATTAGTCACTTAAGAACACATACATCTTATGGGTACACATGACAATAAACAGATAAAAAGATTTCCAACATCATTCCTCAACAAGAAAATGCAAATCAAAACCACGATGAAATACCAATTCATATTCATTAGTATGGCTATAATCAAGAAGTCAGATAATAAGCATGGATGCGGATGTCAGGAAATGAGAAACTTCATACACTATTGGTGGAAATAGAAAATGATGTAGTCATTTGGAAAACAGTGTGATGGTTCTATATATTTGATAAATGCATAAAGTTTTATTCAATACCATAATGATATATAATAGTTCTATCATCCCTAATTTTTCCTCCAACTGCTTTTTTGTAACCAACTTATTCCTGAAACACCCAACTCCCAGAAACCACTGTTCTATAATTTACTGTAGTTTTACCTTTTCCAGAATGCCATATCAATAAAATTATCTAACTGGTAACCTTTTGGTTTTCACTGCTTTCACTTATTAAACTCAAGAATCATCCAATGTTGTGTGAATCAACATTTTGTTGCATTTTCTTGCTAAATAGTTAGTATTCAATTGTATGGATACACCACAGTGTCTTCATCCATTTACCAGTTGAAAGCCATATGAGCTGTTTCCAATTTTTGGCAATTACAGCTAACCATTAACATTCAGGTATTTTTGTGAACATAAGCTATTTTTTTTCCTGGGTAATCAACTACAAGCAAAAATTCTGGGTAATATTATAAATCTATATTTAACTTCATAAAAAATTGCCAATTTTTCATAGTACATTTTATACTGTACATTTATACATACTGTACATTTTACTATCGATATTATACTCCCACCAGCTATTTATAAAATTTCCTTTGGTTTTACATCTTTATCATGACTTGATACTATGTTTTCCTTTGCTTTTTTGCAATTCTAATAGGTGTGTAGTGTTATCTCATTGTGGTTTTAATTTGCATTTTCCTAAAGGTTAAGGAAAGGTTTTTTTTTTTAAGATTTTATTTATTTATTTTTGGAGAGAGAACGAGAACATGGGTGTGGGGGGAGAGGCAGAGGCAGAAGGAGAGGGAGAAGTAGACTGCTGGTTGAGCAGGAAGCCTGATGCAGGACTCAATCCCAGGACACTGGGATCATGACCTGAGCTGAAAGGAGACACCTAACCGACTGAGCCAGTTAAAGGTTCCCCAGTTAAAGATCTTCTAACATATTTAATTGTCATCTGTATATGAAGTGTCTACTCATATTCTTTACTCGTTTTTTAGCACTGTTTTATTGTTGAAATTTGAGAATTAAAAAAAATTCTAGACAAAGTCTGTTGTTAGAAACATGATTTCTATGGACATACACATTCATTTCACCTGAGTAAATACCTAAAAGCAGAGTGACTTGATTGTGTGGTAGGTGTATGTTTAATCTTTTAAGAAACAATCTAACATAACAAAATGGGGTTTATCCTAGGAATTCAAGATTGGCTTAATATTCAAAAGTCAATTATTATAATATATCATATTTAAAAAATAAGCTAAAAAGCCCATATTATCATCTCAATAGATTCAGGAAGAGCATTTGACAAATCCAACATCTCTCAGAAGACAATTTCCTCAACTTGACAAAGGATCCATGAGAACTAACTNATATATCATATTTAAAAAATAAGCTAAAAAGCCCATATTATCATCTCAATAGATTCAGGAAGAGCATTTGACAAATCCAACATCTCTCAGAAGACAATTTCCTCAACTTGACAAAGGATCCATGAGAACTAACTTCATATGTAAGTATAAAAGGCTGAATATATTATTTTAATATTAGGAAGAAGACAATAATATGCACTATTACTTACCACTTCTAGTCAATGTTTACTGGAGGGTCTAGCCAGTGCAATAAGTGAAGGAAAAGAAATAAAAGACCCCTATATTGGAAAGAAAAAAGTTAAACTCTATTTACAAACAAAATTTTTTGAAAATTTCATTAAATAGACAGCATATCGATGGGTCTTGTTTTTTATCCATTCTGATACCCTGTGTCTTTTAGTTGGGGCATTTAGTCCATTTACATTCAGAGTAACTATTGAGAGATATGCATTTAGAACCATTGTATTGCCTCTAAGGTGACTGGTTGGTTTTTTTTTTTAAGATTTTTATTTATTTATTTGACACACAGAGAGAGAGATTACAAGTAGGCAGAGAGGCAGGCAGAGAGACAGGGAGAGGAGGAAGCCGGGTCCCTGCTGAGCAGAGAGCCCGATGCGGGCCTCGATCCCAGGACGCTGAGATCATGACCTGAGCCGAAGGCAGAGGCTTTAACCCACTGAGCCACCCAGGTGCCCTCTAAGGTGACTGTTACTGTATATTGTATTTCTTCCTTTCTGGTCTATGTTTCTTTTAGGTTCTCTTTGCTTAGAGGCCCCCTTTCAATATTTTGTGGCTGGCTTGGTGTTTGCAAATTCCTTTAGTTTTTGTTTGTCCTGGAAGATTTTTATCTCTCCTTCTATTTTCAACGACAGCCTAGATGGGGAAGGGGACAAACCATAAGAGACTCCTAATCTCACAAAACAAACTGAGGGTTACTGGGGGGTGGGAGGGTAGGGATAGGGTGGATGGGTTATGGACATTGTGGAGGGTTTGTGCTTTGGTAAATGTTGTAAAAGATGTAAGCCGGATGATTCACAGACCTGTACCCCTGGGGCAAAGAATAAAAAAAAAAATTAATTAATTAAATTAAATTAAATTTTAAAAAAAGAAAAGAAAATGTCATTAAATATACAAAAAGGCTAACAGAACAAATGAGTTTAGCCATGTTGGAAGATACAAAATCAGAATAAAAGAATCAATTATATTTCTATGCACCATCAATGAACAATCAAAAATTAAAATTAAAAACAATACCACTTATATAAAATGTAAAAATATGGAAAAGTTACACATAAATATGACAAAAGATATGAAAGACTTGAACACTGAAAACTATAAAACTTTGTGAGAAGTTTAAATAAGTCCTAAATAAATGCAGAAATATACCATATTCATGTTTAGAAAGACTCAGTATTGTTGTGATGTCATTCTCTCTAAAATGACCTACAGTGTAATCCAAATCAAAATCCCAAGAATTTCTTGAAAAAAAATTAACAAATGGATTTTGAAATTCATGTGAAAATACAAAGAACATAGTATTTCTAAAGAAACATTGAAAACAGAGAAGTAGTCTGATTTTATAGAGTCATTATAAAGTTTCATTATAGTATAAGTGTGATATTGGCATCAAAGTAGACAAATAGAAAAACAGAATGGTGTTCAGAAACAAAGCCATATTATAGCCTAGAAGAAAGGGATAAATTCCTAGAAAGATACAATCTTCCAAAACCCAGCCAGGAAGAAATAGAAAATCTGAACTGATTACATATAATTAAATTAAACTGGTAATTCAAAAACTACCAAAAAAATAAAAAGTCCAGTACCAGACAGCTTCATAGGTGAATTCTATCAGACATTTAAAGAAGAGTTAATACCTATTTCCTCTAACTATTCCAAAAAATAGAAGGGGAAGGAAAGCTTCTACAAGGCCAACATTTCCCTAATACTAAAACCAAAGGCACTATACACACACACACTACAGGGCCTATATCCCTGGTGAATATAAATGTAAAAATCCTCAACAAAATATTAGCAAACCACATACAACAATGCATTAAGAAGAGCATTCACCACAATCAGGTGGAATTTACTCGCAGGATGCAAGGATGCTTCAATATTTGCAAATCAATCATTGTCATATACTAACATAAACAAAAAGAAGGATAAAAATCATATGATTTCAATAAATGCAGAAAAAAACAATTCACGACATTCAACATTTATTTTAACTCTCAACAAAATGGGGTTAGAAGGAATATACCTCAACATACTAGGCCACATGAAAAACCCACAGCTAACATCATCCTTAATGGTAGAAAACTGAGAGTTTTCCCTCTAAGATCAGAAATAAGACAAGGATGTCCACTCTTACCACTTTTATTCAACATAGTACTGAAAGTCCTAGCCACGGTAATCAGACAAGATAAAGAATGAGGCATCCATATTGGTAAAGGGGAACTTAAACTGTCACCATTTGCAGATAACACACTACACACAGAAAATCCTAAAGAATGCACCAAAAAGCTACTAGAGTAATAAATGAATTCAGTATAGTGTTTCTATACATTAACAACAAAGTCAGAGAATGAGAAATTTTAAAAAACAACACCATTTACAATTACACCAAGAAGAATAAAATACCTAGGAATAAAGTTAACCAAAGAGGTGAAAGACTTATACTCAGAAAATTATAAAACACTGATGAAAGAAATTGAGGATGACACAAACAAATGGAAGGGCATTCCATGTTCCTGGATTGGAAGAAATAATATTGTCAAAATATTCATATTACCCAAAGCAATCTACAGATTCAATGCAATCCCTATCAAAACACCAACTGCATTTTTCACAAAACTAGGAAAAATAATATTATAATTTGTATGGAACCAGAGAAGACTCCAAATAGCTAAAGTAAACCTGATAAAGAAGAACAAAGTTGGAGGTATCACAATTTCAGATTCTGAGAGAGACTACAAAGCTGCTGTAACCAAACAGTACAGTAACAACAGTATACGGTAACAACAGTAACATACAGTAACAACAATATGGTACTGGCACAAAAATAGATGCATAGATCAACAGAACAGAATAGAGATCCCAAAAATAAACCCATATTTATATGGTCAATTAATCTATGACAAAGGAGGCAAGAATATACAATGGGGAAAGACAGCCTTTTCAATAAATGGTGCTGGGGAAACTGGATAGCTACATATAAAAGAATGAAACTAGACTACTTCCTAACACCATACACACAAATAAGCTCAAAATGGATTAAAGACCCATATTTGAGACCTGAAATCATAAAAATAGCAGAAGAGAACACAGGCAATAATTTCTTAGATGTTGGCCACAGTAATATTTTTCTAGACATGTTACCTATGGCAAAAGAAACAAAAGCAAAAAAACTATTGGGACTACATTTTTTAAAAAAAGGTTTTGAACAGGAAAGGACAGGAAAGGAAAAAATCAAGAAAATAAAAGGATAACCTACTAAGATATTTGCAAATGACATATCCAATAAGGGCTGAGTGTACAATATAAATAAAGAATTCATATAACACCAAAAAAACCCCACAAAAAACAAAAAACAAACAATACATTTAAGAAATGGGCAGAGGATTTGAAAACACATTTTTCCAAAGGAAACATACAGATCGCCAAGAGACACGTGAAAAGATGCTAAATGTTACTAATCATCAGAGAAATGCAAATCAAAACCATAATGAGATATCACCTCGTACTTGTTAGAATGGCTAAAATAAAAAAGATAAGAAACAACAAATGTTGGTGGGATGGTGAGAAAAAGGAACCCTGTGCACTATTGGTGGAAATGCAAAATAGTTCAGCCACTGTGAAAAACAGTGTGGAGTTTCCTCAAAAAATTAAAAATAGAAATACCACATGATCCAATAATTCCAATATTGAGTATTAACCTAGAGAAAATATAAATGCACCCCTATGTTTACTGCAGCCTTATTTACAATAGCCAAGACATGGAAGTAACATAAGTGTCTATCAATAGATAAATGGATAAGGAAAAAGTGGTATACACACACACACACAAACAAACATAATGGAATATGATACAGTCATAAAAATGGATGAGACAGTGCCATTTGAGACAACTTCAATGTATCTAGAGGCTATTATGCTAAATGAAATAAGTCAGATTAGGAAAGACAAATACCATTGATTCCACTCATAAATGGAATCTAAAAAAATAATAAACAAAAAGCAGACTCAGAACTATAAATACAGAGAACAAACTAATGGTTGCCAGTGGGTAGGGGTTTGAGGGTTGGGTAAAATGAGTGAAATGAAGAGGGAATACAGTCAATGATAATGTAATAATGATGTAACTAATATAGACAGCTATATTTGTGGTGAACAAAGCAAATGTATATTTGTCACATCACTAACTTGTAAATCTGAAACTAATGTAACATAGTGTGTCAACTATACTCAAATAAAAATAAGAAAAATATAAAGTCATATTATATTGAAAAAGGTGGAAAGGAAAGAAATAATAGCCTTTTAACTAAATTATGATAGGACAATTAGATATACATTTATAAGAAAATTAACCTTTATCCCTATTTCTCACTATAAAAAACTGAATTCAAAATGGATTATAGATGCATGTTTATAAATATAAACTTAAAAGTATAAGACTTTTAGAAAAAAGTAAGAGAATACTGACCCTTCAGATAGGCAACAATTTTCAGGTATGACATAAAAATCACAATCCATAAAAAGCAAATTGATACAGTGAATTCACCAAATCTTAAAATGAGTACTTTTTGAAAAAACTATTAAGTGGATGAAGACACAAGACAAAGGCTCCAGAATAATGTTGAATAGTTGTGGCGATAGTAACAATCCTTTTTATTCCTAATCTTAGGGCAAAATCATTGTCTTTTATTATTATGCCTGATGATATTTCCTACCAGTTTTTCTGAGATCTCTTTTATCAGGTTAAGTTTCTTTTTTTATTTTGCTGAGAGTTTTTATTAAGAATGGATGTTGAGTTTTTTAAAAAGATATTTTTGTCTATTGAGATGAATTATGTTTTTATTACTCATATAAAAATGGTGAATTACATTAAATGATTCATGTGTGCATGTGTGTGTTTAATTTTATTATGGTAAAATACAGATAACATAAAATTTACCATCTTAATCATTATTAAATGTACAGTTCAGCTTTACTAAATTCACTCATAATGTTGTGCAGTTATCACCATTTTCCATCTTCCCAGCTTTCTCATATTTTAAAATCTTTAAAACTCCAAATCCATTAAACCATAACTCCCATTCTTCCCTCTCCCTATTTCCTGGAAACCACCATTCTACTTTCTATCTCTATAATCTTGACTACTCTAAGCATCTCACATAAGTGGAATGAGGCAATATTTTGGGGGGTTTTGTGACTGACTTATTTCACTTAGTCTACTGTCCTCAAGTTTCCACCATGCTGTCGCACACGTCAGAATTTCCTTTTAAGGCTATATAGTATTCTATTTTTTGTATATACCACTTTTGCTTATCTATTCATCCATTGATAAATGCTTGGTTGCTTCCATGTTTGAGCTTTTGTGAATAATGCTGCTGTGAACATGGGATACAAATAACTCTTTGACTCAATGTTTTTAATTCTTGTGGGTATATACCCAGAAGTTGAATTGCTGGATCATACTTTAATTTTATTTTTAACTTTTTAAAGACTGTCAAGTTGTTTGCTATAGTGACTATACCATTTTACATTCCCATCAACAGGGCATAGGGTTCCAATTTCTCCACATCCTCACCCACCTGTTATTTTCTGTTTTGTTTTGTTTTTGATATTAGCTATCCTAATGGGTGTGAGGTGGTATCACGTTGCAGTTTTGACTTGCATTTGTTGAATGATTAGTAATGGCCATCTCTTCATGTGTTTACTGGCCTTTTGTATATCTTCTTTGGAGAAATATCTATTCAAGTCCTTAGCTCATTTTTTAATCAAGTTGCTTATTTTGTTGTTTTTGATTTTGGTGGTACTCTACATATTCTATTATAAAATATATATTATATTATTGTTGCTATTATGTTAGAATTATATATTATACATAATAAAGTTATACATGTGTATAATATGTTAATATATAATAACATCCAGAATATATATATATGTATATATATGTGTATATATAATTACATCAAGTATTCTGGATATTGTCTGAACAGATGCATGATTTGCAAATATTTTCTCCCACTCTATGGGTTACCATTTTACTCTGTTAGTAGTGTCTTTTGATTCACAAAATTTTTAAATATTCATGGAGTCTCATTTATTTACTCTTTGCTTTGTTGTCTGTGCCTTTGATGTCATATCTAATAAATCATTGTCAAATCCAAGTCATGATTTTGTCCCCCCTTCCTTTTCTAAGAGTTTTATTTTTTAAGGTCTTACATTTAGATCTTTGACCTACTTAGAGTTAATTTTTAGACATGGCTTTAGGTAATGGTCCAACTTGATTCTTTTGCATGTGGATATTTGTTTTTTCCAGTACCATTTATGGAAAAGACTGTCCTTTCTCTGTGGCAAAGTCTTAGCACCCTTGTCAAAAATCATTTTACCACATTTATGAGGGGTTTTTTTGGGCTCTATTCTATTCCATTGGTTCATATGTCTGTCTTTATGTCAATATCACACTGTTTTGGTTAACTTAGTTTGTAGTAAGTTTTTAAGTCAGAAAGTGTGTTTTAGAAAGTCTAGTTTTGCTCATTTTCATTGAGGTACTATTAACATCCTAACAATATTAAGTCTTCCAATCCATGAACATGGGATGTAGTTTTCATTTATTTATGTTTTTCTCACTTTGCGGATTTCTTCTCTCCCATATTCTTCTCTGAACCCTAGCTGCCTTGGCCTCGTTATACCCTCAGCTCTATCCCCTTAATTCAGGAAGTCTACCAGGCTCTGTCTCAGTTCCTCATTCCAGCCTGGAAACTCTCTCAAGACAGTATGCTAGGCAATTGTAGGGCTCACTTTGTGCACTTCTCATTGCTCAGGATTACTGACCTTTTTTGCCTGGTATCCAGTGTCTTGAAAATCATTGCATAGTATATTTCCTATATTTTTATTGTTTAAGGTGGCTAGGTAAACCTAGTCTCTGTTACTCCATCATGTTCAGAAATAGGAACCCTGAAATCGGGGTTCCTTCCCAGCTATAAGCAAACTTAACTCTTTCCTAGATGTTAGTAAATCCATCCTACCTTGGTATCTCTCTGATACCTTCAATTAGATTTTTTTAAGTACTTTCCCCCCCACTATTTCTATTGCTATAAGGAATTCTGGCCTAAAATGAACTAGTCTACCATTGCTGGAAGCAAAATTTCTACTATGCAATTAATCTTTTATCTTGATAATATATCTTACTATCTACTGAATTCTTCATATATTCTCTAAAACTACTGACTGACCTTTCCAGCCATGGCTGGAGCAATTCAACAAACATTCCTTAAATAACATCTGTGTATAAGGCATATAGGAAGCAGTGTGAGGGTTACAAAATGTTGGAAGACTTGGTCCCTATATGTGTAGATTTTTATAGGATAATTCCAAAAAAATCATAATTAATTGGGGTATAGATATAAATGTAACAACATTATGTTTAACATTACATTAAAAGCCATTTAAATGCCTAAAATATATAAAGGTAAAATATTTGTAAAAGTGCTTGCAGTTTAGTTGTCAAAGCAAACTTTTGTTATTTGTAGGTATTAATAGAGCCACCAGTAAATCAAAATCAAATTGTTTCCCTAACTTGAATTTCCTAGAGCAAAATTAAAGACTTGTAAGATGCAAATAATCTTATAAGGTGTAGCCTTTTCCTACTAATTAATTTATTTTTATAACATAAAAATGCCTCCAATATTGTTTTAAGCCTTAAGGTAACAAAGATTGCTGAGACAAAATAAAATATACAAATGTGGAATAAATTAATACACAAACATATTCAGTAACTAGTACTAAAAATAAAGATTTAAATAGAAAAACAAAATGAGATTTTCCTAATGTTATTTCAGTTTCATTGATATAAATTAACATTCATCCAAGTAATCACTTGTGAACTCAAACAAATGTGTGCACACATGCATAAATACAAACAGCTACACACAAATATGTTAATTTAGAGTTAAACAGGAGAACAAAGATACACAAATAGAAGTCAGAAAAAGAATTGGTTATTGGAGCCCTCAAAGTCATAGGAGATACTGAAGTAAATATCTATGGAGGCTTAGTAGTCCTTAGTTTAGGGATTTTTTTAGTTTATTTATTTATTTAGTAAATCAAAATTAAAGATGTTTGTCTTAGAACTATTTCAATTTTTTAAAAATTTTATTTATTTGAGAGAGAGAGAGAGCACAAGCAGGGGGAGCAGCAGAGGGAGAGGGAGAAGCAGGCTCCCCGCTAAGCAGGGACCCTGACATGGGGCTCTATCCCAGGACTTTGGGGAGCGTGACCTGAGCTGAAGGCAGATGCTCAACCAACTGAGCCCATCCAGGTGCCCCCTGTTATTTTTTAAAACTAAAAGAAATACAAATAAATTTGATGACACTCTCAAAAAATAATCTCTTGGCACTGCTTAATGGCTTTGAGAGCTAAGAATTTGTCCCTTTATAGACAGCTCTTGAACCACTACAATAGGCACTTCACTGGCTCAAAGTCAGTCAATGGCTTGTCAATTATAAACCTCCCACCATCTAAATATTGCACATAGGGAAAGTGCATCAAAAACCACTGAGAACCCAAACCACTGAAGCTATGAAGCCCCTGATGGCTCAAATTTCAGTCAGGATACAGTTGGGACTGCAGAATATTTTTCTAAGTAAGTCATTGTGATTAATTCAGAGGCTAGGAATATAGTTTGCAAGGAACTTTTAGTTGTCTTTGATAAATCAGATTGAGAAAGGTCAAGAAAATAATCAGGTCAAAGCTGTCTGCCCCAAATTTTCCAGTAACATGATAACAGTTCTTTATATTTTCATCCATATTTATCCCAAACTGCTCTGCACAGAGTTTTCCTTACAATTATGACTTAAAAGTTGATAAAAATGGTGAATTGTCTTTCAAAATCATTTTGGGTAATAGATTTACGAAAACATTCTTCTTGTAAGAAGATTATTCAGTTATAGGACTTTAATCTCAAATTGTACACTATATCAAAAAATGCAAGCTTCTTAATAGCCATGGTTTTGTGATAAATATTACTTCATATTATATTCCATTCTTCCAGTCCACTCTTAAATCTTAGAAAAACAAATACAGTGGCCTTAGTAGATTCAGAGAGTTTCCTAAGCACATACAGAAAAATAGCTCTCTCTATATATATATACAGATAAATAGATATAGAGATAAATACATACATATATACATGTAATGTGGATATATAGCTATGTGGCTACATGCCTATGTATATGAGTATATGTATGGAGAGATCTTTGTTCACCACATCAATTATGAAGCCAGATAAAGTGTGACAAGGAATTCATAATGTTCAGACGTTCGTTTAAACAAATTTTTCATTCCATAAACACTGCCTCAGCTTTCAAACATAAATAAGAAAAGATGAACTATTCATATCATTTCTCCAGATGTTTTGTGTTTTGAGACTGCATATCACAGCTGGACCAGTGATCTCTGATTCCTGGGAAACAGAACTCTGTAGCTCAACTTTCATACAGAGGGCTCTCTGGCTCTGAGGTGGAAGCAGGTGGACTCCATGTTCTGCCATTTTTTTACTCACAGAGCAAAATTTTTCATCAAGCACTACCATCAGGGATAAAAATGCCACAGCTACTCTTTCCTGAAATGCATTTAAAAAGTCTTAAGGAGAGAGTTTAGATTTCTTTTTTTTTTTTAAGATTTCATTTATTTATTTCACAGAGAGAGAGATCACAAGTAGGCTTAGAGGCAGGCAGAGAAAGAGGTAGAAGCAGATTCCTTGCCGAGCAGGGAGCCCGATGCGGGCCTTGATCCCAGGACCCTGAGATCATGACCTGAGCTGAAGGCAGAGGCTTTAACCTAGAGAGCCACCCAGGCACCCAAGAGTTTAGATTTCTTATATTAACTTCTTATATCTTGGACTGAACACTGACCAAAAATATATATACTAAAGCCATAAAAATAATCTTTGGTTTCTAAGACTTAGATGTAGATATATAAGATATTAGTGGGCCTCACTAAAATTAGCCTTTGAGGTTAAAAAAATGCCAAAACATTAATGACTCGCTGAATTAGAATAACTTAATTTTTTTAAGGTTTTAACTTCATGTAAGGAATTTAAACATTCTTTTGGGAAAAGATTTGCCACTTAAAGTTCTTGGGACAGTGGCTAATTTCCCAAAGAAACTGTCAGATAAACAAAGATAATCATGAAATTGTCCTCCATAATAAAATGGTGAAGAATTTGATATTGGGCGTGGGGAGGGATAGCTCATATTCTAAATGATCCAGAAAGACTGGGCACTAGGAGGAAGGGTAAAAGATGAGAGAAAAATCTCATTGGGCCGTTTGGTAAAAGAAGGACTAAAAGCATTCTTTTCCTAATATGACAATGCATCAAAATCTCTGAGGTACCTGATCAAAATGCAGGTTTTCAACTTATCCCAGACCTACTGGATCAAAATCTCAAGACCTGAAGCTTCTTAGTCTTCATTTTCAACAAACTTCACAGGTGATTATCATACACTAAAAAGAAGTCAGAAAACCACTGCAATCAGAAAAACAGACTATCGAGTGGGAATGTGGGGAAAACAAATAGGTACACTGGTACGATGTGAATACATCTTCAATAAATATGATTCAAATTACCAAAAGGTAGATGGAAAAGGGTTTCTTGTGGGAATCAGTGAAATAATTGAGTTCTGCTAAATAATTTTTATGGTACCAATAATTAGCCCATGTGGTAGAAAGATCATTGTCATAGAATTTACAGGAAAAAATATTTTTGTTCATGTTTTGTTTCTGAAAAAATTTCTCTATTATGAATCTACTATTTTGTTATGAATAAGAGTCAAGTGAAGAGAATCTCAGTTTTCTTTGCTGATTAAAGATCTTGTACTCTCCCAAAGCCATAATTGTGATCATCATTTCACATCTGCCAATGATAATAACAGTTGGTATCAATACCATAAAATATTAGGCTAGATGTGTATTATATTTATAGTATTCTCAGAAAGTAAATGGCCTCAGGAAGTTGAGAATAGGTATTAAAAGCGTTGGGTGAATGGTGTGAATGGGGCTGGAATGAGCTTCTGTTAAAATGTCCAAGCCCAAAAGCAGTCAAGTCATGGTACTAGGTGGAAGAAAAGAATATGAGAACAGAGAGCTCCATTGCAAGTGGACAGTGAGTCCAGGTGTGCACTAATTTGGAATATAAATAGATCCTTTGTCCTCAGGATTGTTCCTGGCAGATAGCCAGCACTGCCAGGCATTATACCAACTAGAAACTATTTAAAAATGACTCAAAACATGACATCATGAGTGAGTGTGTGTGTGTTAGACAAATTCTTGTTATTGCTTTGGGAAGAGAACATTTTGGTTAATTGGAGGGGCCAGTCAGCTCACTAGCTGTCATGTCATATATTTTTTCTCATTTGCTCACATTTTGCTGACTATCTTTTAGAATACATACTTTAGAATGAAGGATGTGTTCTTTCACTATAGTCAAAAGAAGAGAAATCAAGTCTGAACACAGGATAATAGCAAAAGCAGTTATCACTAAATGAAAAGAATACAAATTTATGGTATCCAATTCTTTTGTTTTGTTTTTTCCTCATTATGAAAGGCTATTCTTTCTAAAAGAAGAGTCTGAAAATATGGAAGAGTAAAAATTACAATAATAATTATAATAATAACTATAATAAAACCCCTTAAGCCTATTATCTTGAAGACAACTATTGTAAACCTTGGCAAATACATTTTCAGAGTCTTTATGTACACACAGCACATACATTCAACAATCATTTTTACTTTTATTATTTACAAAAATTGTATCATAGTTTAGTTTGTTAATAAATTATTAATTTTCAACCACTTTTTACCAATAAAGCAATTTCATATAGTTCAACACATCTTATTTTTCAATGTTTATTTTTTTCCCCTTAAAAATATATCATGAATATCTTTCCATAATAAATTACTATAATTTCTGCATAGTTTTCCATTATGTGGAAATTTATGAACTGATCCTCTTTTATTAGACATTTAGATTTTCATTTTTTCCTATTACTAATAGTGCTTCCATAAACATTCTTATGGCTAAATCTATCCCACATACTTCCACCTCCCCTGCCAAGGGATACATTCTCATAAGTAGAATTCTTAGATGAAAAGACATGTCCTAGAAATACATTTTTTTTTAGCCTACTATTTTTCCACAAATGTTCTGTGTTGTTGTTTACTTTCTATGGCTACATCTACACACAAAGACAGGTTTTGTTATTCACTACTTATACTAGACACTAACACGTTGAACGTAATACAGTGTTTTGGTAAAAAGCTTTGACAATGACTTTTTCTTCAGCTGTTCTGTGTGTGGGGAGGTGGGGGGGTGCTGGCAAAATTACAAGCCCTAAATGTGTTGATATCATTATCTTTCTATTTTCTTGGTTCAAAATTATTAACATTGTGATATTTAGAGACGATGAACAAGGTCTGCACTAATCAGATGAAAACTCCTCTCATTCCTCAAATGAACCCCTCAGGTGAAAACCAGTGTTGAATGAGTAGGACTTAAATGAATTCCTGGCTTCTTTTCCACGTTGGGCCTATAGAAACCTTGTCTATAATTGCTTTTTTATTTTCCAGCATCCATGTTTCAGTTGCCCATCATAAACATCAACTAAATCTTGAGGAGTCTTTCTTCACCTGTCCTTGACTGTTTATTCAGAAAGCAAAGATAATAAAACTTGCAACATCAATTTGCCAGGCTTCATGTTGAAGGACTGTGGGATTATAAAGTATTGTTATTGGTTGTGCTGGAAATAATAATTGAGAAGCTACAGCCATAGCTCATTCAGTGGTTCAAGAAATCTGGGATGGCAATTATAAAGCTGATTAGGATTTAAGGTAAATACCAAAGAACACAGTCTTCCCCAAAAGCTTGCAAGGTTAGCACAAATCTGATATTACACTCCTGGCAGTGAGCCAGAACTGGAAATGTCTGAGGCGTTGGAGTCAAGACACCTATACCAGCAACTCTCTGACTTATGTTCACAAACCTGGCTTGTGATCTCTCCAGGGTCAATGCCTTGACTTCTGATTGGCCTAAGACTTCATACATGCCTCTTTATACTATCATGGAGTCACTTTCTGTGTGTCTAGCCCTTGTATACGGTGGGGGCCAGGAAGATGAACACCACAGTGTGTTCTTATCTCCACGCAGCCCAGAGGCTGGAACTCTGGAGGCCCTAAGGAATGGATAAATAAAACCACAATTCTTTGTTAATTTTAGTTAAAGATTGGGTCAACAGGAGTAGTCCCCATGTCCCCAAATTAGGGACCAAAAGTAGGAGTGTCAAAGACCCCCCAAAAAAATAACCCTACAATTTTATTAATTCAATAATTTTGTAGAAGTAAATAATGTTTGAAGTAAGCATGAAAAGCAGCATTTAAAAGGAAAGAAGATACTGAATTATGATCAAAACCCCCCGAATTATTAGAAGTCAGGGAGTTAATAAGGGAAGAGATAGGATGGAATGGAATGAATAAAAGGACTGGAAGAAAAACTGCTACCAGGAAACCAGCTCCCTTTCTTCCCACCAAATATTGGTCATTTACTACATGAGAAAAACCAGCCATTTGCTTCTGACTTATAAATTATATCTCAGAGAAACTCAGTTTTTATTTTAGCTGTCTTGATGATCATCAGTTCCTGTGTTGGATACAGGGAAGTAATCAGAGAAATCCAATATCCAAGTACCTGGCTCAGCTGGACCACAGCCACTCTAAGAAACAGAGTTAGAAGTCAAAAGGTCCAGATGGTTCCTTCAAAACACAGGTATGCCCATACGCTCCCCATCAAAAGTTTTGATGAATGAAAATGCCAAAGCTGCCATCAAGAGAGTGTATGCTCATGGTGCAAAAGCCACAGTGGTTTCGGGCACCTGGGTGGCTCAGTGGGTTAAAGCCTCTGCTTTCGGCTCAGGTCATGATCTCAGCGTCCTGGGATCGAGGCCCGCATCGGGCTCTCTGGTCAGCAGGGAGCCTGCTTCCTCCTCTCCTTGTCTCTCTGCCTGCCTCTCTGCCTACTTGTGATCTCTCTCTCTGTGTCAAATAAATAAATAAAATAAAATAAAAAGCCACAGTGGTTTCTATACAGTTTTCTCTGATACTCTTTTTCTGACTCCAGGTCTTTGCACCTGCTGTTCCCTCTGACTACAATGTCCCTATACTCTCATACACCTAGCTCTTTCTTTTCATTCAGCTCAAATGCAACATTCTCAGAGTCATCCTCCCCAAGCATTTTATCTAATATCAGACTGCTTCTCCCCAAACCATTGTTCTCAATTGTCACACTCTCTTTTATTTTCTTCATGGTACATGACAATATCAGAAATTATGTTATTTGTACATTTGTTTATGATCTGTCATTCCCCCCCTAGAATATGAGTTCTAGGAGAATGGGGATTCTGTCTTAGTCATCATCACATCAATGCTGGTGCATGGTGGTCACCCAATACATATTTGTTGGAAGGAAGGAAGGAAGGAAGGAAGGAAGGAAGGAAGGAAGGAAGGAGAAGAATGAATGAATGAATGAGAGAGAGAGGAAGAGAGAGAGAGACAGGAGGGAAGGAAAGAAGGAAGGAAGGAAGGAAGGAAGGGAGGGAGGGAGGTAGGTAGGAAGGAGAGAATGAGGGAGGGAGGGAGGGAGAGAAAAGAATTGAGAATCTTAGATATGTTTTTTTTTGCCAGGAGTAGGACCATCCTTTACATCAGGCTTGTTTACTGTTAGCATCTTGGTACTTAAGTGAATTTTGTTTAAACAAGGTAAGACAGGCCATGTGGAATCAGCAAGCTCTTCTTAGGAATTCAAGAAATTGGAAATAGCAATAGAGGAACACATTTCCTAGATAAGGGAAATGAGAAAGAAGTTGGCATAGGAGCAAAAGCAAGTGTCCTGACTGGGTTGTAGGTAATACTAATTATATCCCAGGTACGAGGAGGACATGCAGTTGAAATGTCAAGCCAGTGTGTTGTTGGAGGCCCTTCAAGAGTCACAGAAGACATAAGAGCCTGAAAGCAGTCCAACAGGAGGTCATAATTCTATCTCAGTTTTACAGGCTTGTAAAGGAAATGTCTAGATAAAAGCAGCTTTCACACAAAAACACAAAGATTCTGTGTTTCTAGAGTCTGAGTAATGTTTTGTTAATTTTAGTAGTTTAGTGTCAAGACAGAGAAGCACAATAGATTAATAGCTGAAAATGGTGGGTGGAGGAGCACATCAAGCTAGAGCATGAAGCTGAATCATGTTTAGCCAGAGTAAGAGGATTTATGCATGTTTCCAAGTTCCCAAGATTGACATTCCTCTCAGAAGTTTCTTGGGTTTCTCTTGTTTCTCAATATTGCAATTATTAAAAAAAAAAGCCACAAGAGGGTTATTTTGACTGTCACTCAAACAATTAAATATCCTAATTCCAGACTGGTTTAGATTCTGAAACTTGTTCACAGAAAACTCCTTCAAACATCAATAGATGTTAGTCACCAAAGGCCTGATTAATGAAAGGAGAGCTGAGAGAGAATGTTGAGAGACAATGTTGTTCTGCAATTAGGGCACAAATGATCTTTCACTCTTCTGGCTGCAGATTATTTACCTTGGCCAAATTGAGAATAATCTGATATATGACAAGATTTATGAAACTTGAACAAAACTTCCAAAGCATACACATGAGCGTTGCTGACCAGATGGAATTTCTCAGTATAGTCTGCATGGAAACAAAGCCACACATTTCCACAGTGCAACCAGAGTCATGTTGAAATTCTGCTATAGGCTCAAGCTTTTCTCACGTTAGCCCCCATCTTAAATCACTTTCTGTTGATGCTTCTTATTAGCAAGGATCACTATTTACTTTGGATAGTAAGAATGTATAGACCAAAACAGTGACTCTGCTCACACATGCCCATATATGTATATATATAGACAGACATGCACATACACATACATATATGTATACATGTATGTAGGCTTCTGAATATACACATACATGCATAATAAATTCAGAATAAAGCTGACAAGTAGAAAGTTTGGTCACACCAGCTCTTGGCAGTACATAAATAATCAAAGTTTGGCTTTTTAAACTAAATTCATTCTCATATTGAAATTAGAGTTGATTTTGTCTTTGGAAATGGAACCACTTTGTACAGTATGTCCTTTAGTGTTAAAATTCTGAGTTTCTTCCAATATATTTTTATGTACATCTAAGTTCTTACATTTTTTGTTGTTGTGGGAATTGACCTAATTTTTAATTCATGGAGATGTGCAGTCCCTATGCTTATATGTATGTACATTTTAGTTGCTTGAAAACAGAAAACTAAAAACATCAGAGTTTTTAGTTTAAGTCTCTTTTAGGAACACATAGAATGTTAGTTAAGTATAGTCTTGTCACTTTTCATGTTAACTCCTTCTATATTCTATTTTAAAAATAAAGTATTAGATCACTGTTTGTTACCATTATCCACAGGGTAAATGTGTCATTGTAATTTTAAATGCAAAATTATTATTTACTGAGGTAGCTTGTTCTCATTCATACCAATCAGTACTCGTTGAAAAACAAAATGTTAGTTTTGGGGGCACTTCAGTGGCTCAGTTGGATAAGTGTCTAAAGTGTCTGCCTTTGGCTCCGGTCATGATCCCAGGGTCCTGGGATCAAGCCTGGCATTGGGCTCCCAGCTCATCAAGGAGCCCCCTTCTCCCTCTCCCTCTGCTACTCCCCCTGTTTGTACTCTCTCATGTGCTCTCTCTCTCTCAAATAAATAAGTTCTTTCAAAAAATGTTAGTTTTAATCACATCATGTCTCATTGGAAGTAAAAATAATTACTACCTATGGGTGACATTATTTCGGGTTTTTAAAACTCAAATTTTTCAAAGGAATACATGCACTATATGTTTATAGCAGCATTATCTACAATAGTCAAATTATGGAAGCAGCCAAAGTATCCATCAACAGATGAATAGATAAATCAGAGAGGCAGACAAACCATGAAATACTCTGGACTCCAGGAAACAAACTGAAGGTTACAGAAGGGAGGGGGTGAAGGAATGGGGTGACCAGGGGATGGGTATTAAGGAGGGCATGCACTGGGATGAGCACTGGGTGTTATACACAACTAGTGAATTGTTGAACACTACAGCAAAAACTTATGATGCACTATATGTTGGCTAACTGAAAATAATGAAAAAAAGTGCTATATGTATGCAATGGAATATTATTCAGCCATAAAAAAGAATGAAAACCAAGATTAAAACTCTTAATTGGAATTTTCCAGCTCGAATAAAAGTTTCAGAGCCATGTAAATGACTCCCCTGTTCCTACCTATTCCATAATGTCTTCCCATTCTGAATGGAGAGGTCCTTTTTCATTCATAAAACAAATCAGTTGTTTGGTGGAATGCTTAGCTCAAACCTGAAATATTACTCTTGTCAGCAATCCTAATGTTTACCCTGTATGTAAAAATAATACACAATCACTGAGCACATAAGTCTAGATTGAATATTTTTCTTCTCTTGTCTATGTTCTTCTTAAATATATGTATTCATTTGAGGTTTGAGGGGAGAGAATTAATATTTACCTTACCGTCTCTCTTGTAGCAAGGGTTATTTAGGAAGTTATATACTATCCTTCTCTCTTAACCCTCACAAAAACTCTGTGCTGTTCTCATTGTATCATTTTCATAGAAGAAAATTAAGGCTTAGAAAAGTTAAATAATTCACCTAAATTCATACATCTACAATGTGGCATAACCAGAACACAAATCTCTAATTAAGAAAAAAAAATCAGCCTTAAAATCTTACAACAGATTGTAACTACTCTAAGACTTCTACAGATCTCTTTACAATATCAAGGGTAATCGTAAAATATACAATTTCTGATAAAGAGAATGCTTTTGACATTATCACTTCTTTATTTACTGACCTTAGCACTTTTACAATTACTATGAGGTTTGCAAGCCCACAGGGAGTGAAATGATGCAGTGGTGAAATTAATCAATAAAGTGTTGAATCAGGCATGACCTCCAGGGCAAAGAAGCTGCTGCAAGTCTAAAGTATAACACGCTCCAGCTAAAACAAGAGCCATAGAAATGCTCCTGTAGTGCTTTAGGGCCACACCTGCCCCAAGACTGATGGTGGAATCAGAGTGAGCAAGGGGAGAAACAGGTGGAGCCTCTGGGGCCAGTGCTCTTATGTGAGACCAGCCTATTGTTCTGGCTTAGACCCTGTACTGCCAACTGACAATACCAAGGCATGGGCTTCATTCAGTAGGTTCCCTTGTGGTGGGGAAGCAGTTCCATACAGTGTTTAGAGATGAGGTCTCTGGAAACAGACTGCTTGGATCTGAATTTCAGTCAGTCACTTATGATCTATCTGCATGATATTCACAAGTAAGTGTAATGAATGCCTTGGTTTCTTCATCTGTGAAATGGGCATGATGCAATGAAATGAAGTAATGTATATGGAATATGAAGAATTATATGTGGCACATAAGAAAATCCCATAACTGATACATATTATTAAAAACCCTTTCCATTTGTTCCTTTTTTGACCAATACATTTGTTCCTTTTTTGATGGCAAATTTATCTTTGATGGTAAAACAAAACAAAACAAAAAAATCACAAAACACCAACAAATCCTTCCTCCTTGATGGCCCTGAACTTCAACAATATTATTCTTCCTTAGCCAAACCTACTACACCTTTAAGAAGAAAGAAGAGGTAGGCCAGGTTGATTTGAATCAGGATCTAGTTTAGCAATTGTATCAATGTGTTTACCTTTTAATTCTAACCTCAGTGTTAAGGTCAAAAATGGTCATTCATATGCACAACCTTGACAAAGCAGAACTTAGATCCTCTCTCCAAAAAGCTAAGCAAATTTCTGATTACCAAGGCAAGCTGTGTTATAATAAAATCATTCTCATGGAACAAGAAAATAAAACAGCTCAAAAAACTTAACAAATAATAAAAGAGTCATTCATATATAATACACATACAGATATTAAGGAGAATCTATGACACACTTGATCTAAGTCTTTAGGATAGGATTAAAATATTACTCTTGTTGGCATTTAGGTATTATTGCATGTGGCAAGAAAAGATTCAAGAATTTGGTATGAAAAATACCCAGGTGTTAATGTGCTGNGGCCCCCCCCCCCCCCGGGAGGCAATACTGTTCTGGTCTAGTGGGTACTGTCATCAATGTGACCTTTATAGAGGTGGCCTGAATAAGTTATCACCATAAAGCGCTTGGAATGAAAAGCACCACATCAGTACTTACTATGCTTTGCATTTTTTATGACTCAAATCTTTCACAAGAGATGAGCAGCTCCTAAAGATATTACAAAAGTGGTTTATAAATAGGAAGTAGCTATACTTGCAATTCATTGGTTTCTGAAAAGTTGTAATTGCTACATGAATATTTTTACAGCGTAAATGTTAATTGAAACATTCACTAAATAACAGAAAAATGGCAGACCTATAAATAACAATGCTACTTAAGGAGTGGAAAGGCTTATTTTTAGAAAATGTGAGGGTATGGTTTTTGTTTTCTTCCTACAAAAAGACTAATAAAATAAAACCCTCTCTGGGAATAGATTACCATCCACTAACGGTGTATCTCTTCATGTGTTGCCAAACCAGCAATCACCAGGGACGCCTCCATCTTCGCGTGGGGCATCTCAACATGGCTGCCATTTTATTTTTTCCTATTGAAAAAAGGGCCAGCTGTCTATATACAGCTGTTTGTATCAGCTATAAAAGATAATTTTGCTACATTAACTCCATAAGGTTGATAGATCCACCAAGGCTTTGATGGTATAATGGCTTAATTTTTCATTCTAATAATAACTGCCTGCCATTTGAAATGAATAGGATCAAAACCAAACATTACTGTGTTATAACATGATCTATGACCAATGTACACACTGCTTAGGAGGCCCTGGGCAGGGACGTCCTGGTCCCCCTTTCTAGTTCACCCAAAGGCTGTAAAAACATGAACACCAGGGAAAGGCCTGATGGTAAAGGAGCTCGAGGGAAAGTGACCCAGCTGTCCTCTACTCTTAAATCCATAATTGGCCAGAGGCCTGATTCAGGATGAGGCATGTTTTAGGATCTTTACCTAGTACTGTGGTTGTTTCTCAGTGTATCTTCTTCAGCTTGGAAGAGCTCCCTGAAAACCTCTCATCTATGTCTTTTCCTCTTTTTCTTCTCTCCCTCTCCCTTCTACCATTATATGCATAAAAAGTTAATAATTCGATTATTCACTTGTGTGTATAGATTTTTTGGTTGACAACTTAGAAGTGTTTCATTTTAAATGCCAGAACATATCTTGATGCATTTAAGTGAAAATAAGGTCATGCAAGTTTGTGCCAACAAGCTACTCAGGCTTTATGTAGTTATTGATTTATCTACCTAATGAAACTGAGTATCAGCAAATTGTTTTTCATTTTTTATAAAGGAGATCACTTTCTGGAAGGAAAATTTAGTGAATTCAAGTGCAAATTTTCTATTTTTAGAATATGGTAGATTTATTTTCATCAGTAAGTCAATATTTTCATCTACTGTTATCTTTCCTATATATGCCCCTTTTTTGCAAATGATTACAACCTTTCAACCAAAAACTGCAAAAACATTCTCCTTCATTAAATCATTTCTCAATGATTGTTTTTTTCTACTTTTTATGTTTTTCTATATTTTCTAAGTTTTTTGGTCTATCTCCTTAACCACTCAGCTATGTTTCCAAGTTTTCTAAATAGAATATCTTTTACATCTACAATTGGAGGAACACCTACAAATGTAATTTTTTTTAAATGCCCTTAAAATTGCTTCATAATTTCATGCTATGCCTGTGGAAATTTACAAAAGAAAACTTCACCACTGCCGATAAATGAGCTATGAGAAACCCCACACAAGGAGTACTAACATAGGCAGAGAATAAAGGATAATTTTTAGATTTTATTTATTTGAGAGAGAGACTGACAGAGAGAAATAGAGAGAGAGAAAGAGAGGACATGAGCAGGAGGAAGGGCAAAGGGAGAGGGAGAGAGAGAATTTCAAGTAGACTCTCTGCTGAGCCCGAGTGGAGCTCAGTCTCAAGACTCTGAGATCATGACCTGAACCAAAAAAATCATGAGCCACCCAGGTGCCCTAAGGATCATTTTTAGGCCAACCGTTTAAAACACCCATATGAAAGTAGAGGAAAAAGGGTATTTTGGATGATTTTGAAAAGCTTATTCTTTTCTCCATCTAGTAAATAATACTCTTGACTAAATGTAACAATACTATTGAAAATATTGCCTAGGTGAAGATCCCAAACACAGTTTATTTTCTGTGCCTAACACACACACACACACACACACACACACACACACACACACACACACACACACATCCCAAAAAACTTCTTTTCAAAATAATTTCAAATTCACAGAAAAATTAGAATAGTGCACAAAACTTCTGAATATTCTTACCCAGATTCACCAAGTTTTAACACTTTGCCACAGTGCTTTATCACTTTGTCTGCAGATATTTTGTATTCCCCCCAAACTATATGAGAATAACTGCACACATTACACTTTTTAACCCTTAATGTTTGGGTATTTATTTCCTAAAAGCAAGTGTTTTGAATTCAGAATGTTGACTGCTAATATAATGCTGTTATCTAACACACTGCCCATATATCAATTTCTTTGATTGTTCCAATAGTGTCCTTTATAAGACAGTTATCCAATACAGGATGCAAGCCAGGATCTCGTTAGTATCCGTCAGCATCCTTTCTTTGTCTTTCTTGGATTTGACATGCAAAAACACTGAAAAATACAGGCCAACTGTTTTACACAAAATCTCATTATTTGGGTTTTGTTTATCTGTTTATTTGTTTTGTTTTGTTTTCTGACCTTTCCTTAGGTTCAGGTTATCAGTTTTGGCTAGAATACTACATAAGCAAAGTTTCCCTCCAGATTATTACATCAGAAGGGATATGACATCCGTGTGCCCTTTATTAGTGACATTGATTTCGATTCCTTGGTTGAGGTACCACTGCAGCAAACATCCCTACTACCAAGAATACAAAATTTGTCTGCAGTGCTTTTTTTCTTCCTTTTCCTTCTCCTGCTTTTCCTCTTCCTCCTTCCCACCCCCTCTTCCTCTTCCTCTTCTTTTTAAGACTAACAGTATATAGTCAATGTACTGTATTTGAAAGTCACTTGAATTGTTTTTTCCCCTTAATTCTAAACATTTTGTTTGAAATGTTATTTCTCCTTGCATTTAGTTTTGGAGTCCCCCCACCCTTGTTAGTTTTATTTTACTTTATGAACATGCAGAAAATTTATGATTCCTTGAGGTACCTGGGTGGCAAAGTCAGTTAAGCATCCAACTTGGTTTTGGCTCAGGTTGTGATCTCAGGGTTGTGAGATCAAGCCCCATGTCGGGCTCCACGCTCAGCATGGAGTCTGCTTAAGACTTACTCTCCCTCTCCCTCTGTCCCTTCTCTCCGTGCTCTATCTCTCTCAAATAAATATAAATCTTTAAAAAAAAGGAATATTTATTTTTCCAAAAGTCAAAATTATACAAAATACTATACCAGAGAAAATTACTCCCTTCCTTATAACTCCCCCCACCCTTAAGAATCAGTCCCATAAGTTTCTGGTTTATCCTTTCCTGTGCTTCTTTTTACAAAAATAAGCATGTTTTCTTGTTTCTCCTTTCTTGCATACAGGGTAGCATGCTATAAAGACTCTCACGTATTTTGTTTTTCTCCCCTTAACAATATATATTGGAAATTAATCTCTATCAGTTCATAAAGATCTTCCTCATTCTTTTTTATAGTTGTACAGTTCTCCACTGTGTGTATGTTCTAAAGTTTACTCAATCAGTATTCTTTGTTTTGGCAACTTAGAATTCCCAGTAGTTTGTAATTATAAGTGCTGCTTGCTAGAGGTACATCTTTTAAATTCCTAGAAATGGAATTTCTGGGCCAAATGCATTTATAATTTTGTTAAACACTGTCAGATTCTCCTTCAAAAGGGTTGTTCCATTTTGCATTGCCACCAGTAAAGAATGAGAAAACCTGTTTTCCAATAGCCTCTCCAACAGTATATTATCAGTCTTTTGAAATTTTTCCTAACTAGTGAGAAATAATATTGAGTGCAGGGTTGAATTTATGAACAACATTCCTTTGTGAATGAAGTTGAACACCTTTTAATAGATTTGAGGGTCATTTTAATATTTTTTTTTTTTTTAAAGATTTTATTTATTTATTTCACAGCGGGAGAGAGATCACAAGGAGGCAGAGAGGCAGGCAGAGGAGGGGGGGAAGCAGGCTCCCTGCCGAGCAGAGAGCCCGATGCGGGCCTCGATCCCAGGACCCTGAGATCATGACCTGAGCTGAAAGCAGAGGCTTTAACCCACTGAGCCACCCAGGCGCCCTTAATATTGTTTTTAAAATTATCTGTTTAGATGCTTTGCTCATTTTGAAGTTTTTGCCTTTTATCCCCCTCAATCTTTAAAGGTTTTTTGTAGAATAAAACATTATCCCTTTAAATAAGATATATTGTACAAATATTATTTCTGAATTTGCCATGTGTCTTTGGAAAAATGCACACAAATGCTTTAATTTTTTAAGTAGTAAAATGTATAAAGCTTTTATTGTTTCTGGGTTTTAAGTCATAGTTCTAAAGCTTTCCTCTACACCTATGCTATGCTTTATTCTTGTATTTGTACAATTTCATTTTTACATTTAAAAATTTAATCCATTTGGAGTTGGTTATTTTGTATAATTTGAATAGGTTTACTTTAAATTTAAAAAAAAATAGCATTGGAACTAGCCAGTCACTAAAGGCTTAGAAAAATTATGGGATATTTGGGCATAGTCCCTTTTTGCTGAGTAGTTCCCTGTTAATTTCCTCCTTTAAAAAAAAATCTCTCTATGGGTTAACTTTGATAAACTCTACTTTCCATGGAAACCATAGATTTTATTTAGCATTTCAAGTTTACTTGCATGGAAGTATGCTAAGTAATTTCTTAGGGTTTTTAAATATTTCCTCTGAATCAATAGTTATTTGTTCCTTGTCATTTCTTATTTTGTATATTTGTGCATTCTCTTATTTCTTGATTAAATAGTGCCTGTGTGTTTATTTTTTTCAGAGAAACAGAACTTTGGTATATTAAATTGACCTACTGTTCTACTATGTTCTACCTCATTAATTGCTGTTTTTATTTTTGATTCTTTCCTTGTGCTTCTTTTTTGTTCACTTTCTTTTTCTTTCCTTAGATATCTGAGTTGGAAATTGAATTCATTTATTATGTTATTGATATTGATATATGTGCTTAAAACTGTGAAGTTTTCTGATTGCTACCTTAAATGAATAACATAAATTCAAGTATCTATTATTACTCACTATAATTATTTTTCAGAAATATTTTAATTCTCTTTGCATTTTTCCTTTTGGCTAAGAGTAAAAATATTTCTTAACATTTCCAAGTAGAATAAGCTTTCATTTATTTATTTATTTATTTTATTTTTTTTTTTTAAAGATTTTATTTATTTATTTCACAGAGGGAGAGAGATCACAAGGAGGCAGAGAAGCAGGCAGAGAGAGAAGNTTGTAGTCAGAGAATGTTGCCTTTAATATTTAAATGCTCTATAACTTATGCAATTGTCTCAGTAACTTATATGATCAATTTTTGTGAATATTCTATGTACACTTGACAAGAAGGTACATTCTCTATTACTGGAGTGTTGCATTTGATATGTCTCTGTAAAAGCTTATTATTGATTATGTTTTAATTCTGCTATATCCTTACTTATTTTATAATTCAGTTGACCTGTTTCATACTAAGTAGGAAGTGTTAAAACATTTTATTATCAATGTTTCTTCTTGTTTGATTCAAAGATAGTCATAATTTAAATCTAAAATATAAATTACAATTTTACAAATACAGATCTGTCTTGCTTAATGCTTTTTGGCCTGAATTCTCTTTGCCTGATGTCAGGTTTACAAGCCCTGCTTTTGTATTAATTCCCTATGTCTGTTTTATTTATATACACATATATATAAAATAATAATTTATATATTATATGCTATTATATAATATATATTCCTATATTATTATGTATATTGTATATTATATAATAAATAAATAATACATGTATTTTTCTGAATCATACTATTTTAGTATGTGTCAGCATAGAGTTAGGTTTTGCTATATGAACCAATGTGAATGTCTTTTTCTTTTAATGGGTTAACACAGCTCATTCTATTTCTTCATATCACTTTTATGTTTCATTTAAACTGTCATAATACTCTGTGTCATAATTTCTGTGGATATATTGTTATTTTTAGTGTGTTTTTTTCTCTATGCAGTATGACATTTTGCTCTTTTTTATTTTCTTTCTTTTGTTATGAAGAAAGGTTTGTATAATTAGCAATAATGTATTGTACATTTGGAAGCTGCAGATGTTAACCAAATTTATTGTGATCATTTCAAAATATATACATATATCAAATCATTATGTTGTACACCTAAAATTAATACCATGTTATATGTCAATTATATCTTAAGTAAAAATAAATAGTTTTTATTTTTGTTCTGGTGGTTACCTTTATATTTGTGCCGTTTACAGTACCTTTAAACTCCCTCTTTCCTTAACCTTTTTTCTAAATGGTTTGTCAGGTTTAAATTGTTTTGACTCCCACCTATTTTCCCTATAGTAGACTGAATAACCTTTGTTTACTTTTTTCTTTCTCTATTCCTTTTCTTCACATTTTAAAAAAATTATATTCTTTCTATTTTCAGCATATGGCATTAACATGCCATTATCCCACCCACATGCCATTTTCCCACTTTTATTTTATGGTTGCATCTATAATGATATATATTAAATACTCATCATTAGTTCTTTTACCTGAATTTGCCCAGTCATCTCTTGACCAGATAAAGGTCTGCCTTTAACAGATTCATTAAGAAGGGTGTATGAATAAATTATTCCCTAAATTCTTGCATGTTTAAAACTATTTTTCTGTAACACTTGATACTTGAAAGTCAGCTTGGTTACACATACAATCCTTGAGTTAAATTTTCTTTACTGAGTTTCTTAAATGCTATTCTATTGCTGCTCTGCTTTGTATGTTACTCTTGAGTAATCTGAACCAGCCCAAATGTTTAGCCTTTTAAATTATTTGTTAACTGAACGCCCCGAGGATATTCATTTTTCTTCTTCCAGTTCTCATTTATAGACATTTTATTTCTTCTTTTTATGTCTTCCATTTCAACCAGTTTTTCTATGACCTTTTTTACTTCATTTCATTTTCATTATCTTTGTAGTTTTCCTGCTATTTTTCAATGTCCCTTATGAAATTTTTATTTGAACCTATTCACCATTGGCCACCTTGTAATTTAGTCTTCGTTTTTAAATTTCTGAGATAATTTTGTTTCTTTAATATCTTTCCTGAGTTCTGTCAATTCTCATTGCATTTCTTGTCATTCTGTTATTGTCCAGTTCTGTTCCTAATTTTTGAATTTCTGATTATAGGTGTGGTATGTGTTTATTACAACAAGAACATGCATCGGGAGTATTATGTTATAGCAGGTCACTTCTGGTTCATGATTTTAGAGGGTAAAATTTTTAACATCTGAAATACTGCAATTCTTATTTTCTGCTTTTCTTCTTAAAGTAGTTTTACATAAGACTGGTTCTTATGTCTAAGTAGTTAAACAGGGGTTCTCACCAAAAGCTCCCTCTTCTGTCAGTATAATAAAATGCAATTTTAAATGGGTGATTTCGTTGGTTGGGTAGAAAAGGGAGAGGTTGTTGTACCTTAAAGTTCTGTCTTTTCATCAGGGCCCTTAACTTTTATCCTACTTTGTTTTTTATCTTCAACAATCACATTTTCAAGGGTCACACCCTTTCCCTATTCTATGCAAAGTTCCTAATTTGTCAATTTCCTAGTAATAATGCTGGTGACCTGGGCCCTGTGTGGTTTTATTTGCACTTCTGCTGATCTTATGTGTTTTTATGAAGATATATATATAGATAGATTCAGGCAAACACCATTTTTTCTAAGACAAACTTTTGATTTGAATTGGATATTCTGCCTGGAATGTGCTTTAAATGTGACATTTGATGTAACAAGTAAATTTCTTTACTCTTTTTTATTCAATTGACCCTCCTAATACTGTTCTCTGTTGGCACATAATCAAACATTTTGAAAGAGACTTCATGTTAATTTTTACATAATCATCCTTCTCTCCAAACTTAAGTGTTTGTTTTTGGAATGGGACCTATATTCCCTGACCCATTTTCCCAAAGAAGATTATCCAGTGGCTTGTATAATGTCTGCATATTTCTTACAAGAAGAGGGTTTTAGGAAGATTCATATTTTCTATTTTTAAAAATTTTATTCTATCACTCTTCCTCTCCCCTGAATAAAATTAGAATTACTATTAGAACTACAGATGGTCCCTAACTTACATAGGTGCGATATGCATTGGTGGAAACCACACTTTGAATTTTGAATTTGACCTTTTCCTGGGCTAGTGACACACAATATTCTCTCATGATGCTGGGCAGTGGCAATGAACTGCAGCTCTTAGTCAGCCACATGATACACGTACAACCACTCTATACCCACACAACCATTGTTTTTTCACTTTTACTATAGTATATGAGTTAGTGACTCATCACTTACATATAACACCCAGTGCTCATCACAAAAAGTGCCCTCCTTAATATCCATCACCCATTTAGCCCTTCCCTCCAACCACCTCCTCTCCAACAACTCTCAGTTTGTTCTTTATAGTTAAAAGTCTGTTTTATGGTTTGACTCTCTTCCCCCCTGCCAATGTTCATCTGTTCCGTTTCTTAAATTCCACATATGAGGGAAATCATATGCTATTTGTCTTTCTGTGACTGACTTATTTTGCTTAGCATAATACTCTATCCATGTTGTTGCAAATGGCAAGATTTCATACTTTTTGATGGCTGAGTAATATCATATATATATATATATATATATATATATATATATATATATATATATATAACATATCTTCTTTATCCATTCATCAGTTGATATACTTTGGGCTCTTTCCATAATTTGGCTACTGTTGATAATGCTGCTATAAACATTGTGGTGCATATGTCCCCTTGAATCAGTATTTTTGTATCCTTTGGGTACATACCTAGCCGTGCAATTGCTAGATCATAGGATATTTCTACTTTTGACTTTCTGAGGAAACTCCATACTGTTTCCAGAGTGGCTGCACCAGTTTGCATTCCCACTAACAGTGTAAGAGGGTTCCCCTTTATTCAAATCTTTGCCAATATCTGTTGTTTCCTGTGTTGTTCATTTTAGCCATTCTGACAGGGGTGAGGTGGTATCTCATTGTAGTTTTGATCTTTATTTCCCTGATGATGAGTGATGTTGAGCATCTTTTAATGTGTCTTTTAAAATAAGCTTTGTGTAAAATGTTTTTGCCCAACTATAGGCTAATGTAAGTGCTCTGAACACATCTGAAGTAGCCCAGGCTAAGCTATGATGTTTGGTAGGTTAGGTGTATTAAATACATTTTCAACTTATGACATTTTCAACTTGTGATGGCTTTATTGGAATGTAACCCCATTGTAATTCAAGGCAGATCTGTACAGGAAATGTAAAATGCAGGGGCTCATATAAAACTAACATGAATGTGATGTTTTGTGCAACTCATTACAAATGATCATTTAAAGGTAAATAAATCCCTTGCTCATTGTTCACACTGCCAAAAATCTAAGCATAAATCTATGCTATTTGATAAGAATGACCAGCAACCACAGGAATAGCAAGAACTAATGAGAGATAAACACAAAATAACATATATTAAATCAGAAAATAAAATTGAAATAACATCACAAGGTGAGGTCATACTGACAAATCTCGGAAAATTTAGAGGTTTTTTTTTAATTTTTATATTATCTTCTGTCAAACATGTCTGAAACTTTAGGATATTTGAATAGCAGGTCATTTTGTAGACTTTAGGAGCATATTCTCACTATTTTGAAGATACTGGTCAAATAAGTCAGATTTTGCTAAATATTTATTGTGTAGAGAGTGGTGATGATAAATAAACAATATGCGCAGCCCTTTTGTTACTGAATGGTTAATTCAGCTGAACAAAAATTTAAAAATAAAATAAATTACTGAACTGTTAAATAGGAATCTAAATAACATGAGATAGTATCAGTAAATGTCTAAAAGATAGTTTGCTCATTTATGTTATAAAGTTTAAAACTTCACCTAATCTCTATAAAGCCTTATCTTAGCAATACATTGAGTAATAGGAATTTTGCATATGAAGACATGATAGCACTAAAGAACTTGATAAGGTAAAAGATCCCTGAATTGAAAAAGGAGTGATGTGTTTTGACATTATAATATCTATTATCTCTAAAAGAAACAAAACTTTGAGCAGCTTACTCTAGTACCCATTGACTTCAGAGTCATCTCCTTTATTTTACTTAGCTACCAAAAGTTTGCATTTAGTTTACAGACACTTACAGGTCCTATCGTGCCAAATAAAGTAAAATCACAATTAACCCAAGATGGAGTACTTTGCCATTAGGAATTGAAGTTAATTGTGTTGCTGTTATGTCCACAATAGCCAAACTATGGAAAGTACCTAGATGTCCATCAACAGATGAATGGATAAAGAAGATGCGGTATATATATACAATGCAATACTATGCTGCTATCAAAAGAAATGAAATCTTGCCGTTTGCAACGACGTGGATGGAACTAGAGGGTATTAGGCTGAGCGAAATAAGTCAATCAGAGAAAGACAATTATCATATGATCTCTCTGATATGACGAACTTGAGGGGCAGGGCGGGGGGTCGTGGGGGGTAGGGAGGGAAAAATAACGAAACAAGATGGGATCGGGAAGGAGACAAACCATAAGAGACTCCTAATCTCATGAAACAAACTGAGGGTTACTGGGGGTGGGAGGGCAGGGATAGGGTGGATGGGTTATGGACATTGGGGAGGGTTTGTGCTATGGTGAGTGCTGTGAAAGATGTAAGCCTGATGATTCACAGACCAGTACCCTGGGGCAAATAATAAAAAAAAATAATAATAAAAATATAAAAATAAAAAAACTAAAAAAAAATTGTGCTGCTGTTGTTGTTTTTAATTCAGAGTAATCACTTTCTGTTTCAATATTATTGCTGAAATTCTTTTTGAAAATAAATCAGCTTAATGTCTCCATTTAGTGAGAGAATATAAATAAATGCATACCAAATAATAGGATATGTACTGAAATTATTTCTTTATAAAAAATGTGTTGATCTTAGGACCTAGAACAATATACATAACGAAGTCTTCAATAAATATGTTGAGAGAATTAATTATTAGATATTGCTAACCCATATAAAGTGAATGCAAAAATAGTCAATTATGATTCTTGTTAGTAAAGTTCAGGCTAAAGTTATATTAAGGTAATTAGTTCTAAATCCTCCTTACCAAAGGGGGAATATTTTTATAACATTCCACTTAGGACCACAATGCCTGCCAATTCATTAAGGTGTCTATGAAAAAGGAATTTCTATGAGAATTTTAGGATTCACTAACAATCTCTAATTCTAAGAATAATCTTATTATGAATGATAACCAAATTCATATACAAAGTGTCTGAATTAATAACGAGCATGGCATGAGGTGTGTATTAATAAGGTATATGGTAAGTCCAGTGTTGTTGACAGAATTCTGAAGAGAAATAGATTTGTTCCTGTTGAAATGATAAAACCCTTGCATAAAAGATGGATGCAAGGGGACTTCTTGTTAATAAAGAGGAGCATTCCAAAGCTGCTAATAGGTCATTGTTTTATATTGCACTTGAATGACTGACTACCTTTGGGAAATCCCAAATGATTTCAATTAAAGTGGCCATTATGGAAGTCAATAATTATGGTAGTATTTGAGAGGCAATTCTTTTGTAATATGATATAAATGAAGAAAAGATATCATCAAAGCCTTAGGGACCTTGAGAGTGACAGGAAATATGCAACAATATTAATAAATGTACATTGGAGAACACATTTGAAACATGGTTGTATTCATTGTGGCCTCATCAAAAGTCCCTTAACTTGATGATCCTGAAATGTGTGTGAAGCTAAGATGTGTACGAGAAAAAAGTAGTTATTGGACAAGAGTTGTTGTACGTGATGGAAATTAAATAGTGATAATCCCATGGGAGCAGAAAGTAATGTAGTAAAATTTGCTGAGATATTCCTGGAAAGAAATCAGGTGTTCATCTTCTGATAGTTGAATACAGTCCTCTCATTGACCTGAAGAGCTTCTTTGCACTAGATTTCAGAAATTCCTTTAATGGATTCAGTACTAACTTCCCACCTGCTGTCTAGCTCTGTTTTTTCAGCTCACAAAATGTATCTGTTTATTGCTGGTAAGAGATTACTGATAGTATCCCAAACATTACTGAATTATGTAGTACTGGCTAAATATGCCACCATATTTTTTCTTTCCACTTTCTGCATTAAAAGGAACATGACATAATTCTACCAAAGTCTGCCCAGTTAGCTATAATATTTTTTATTACTTTACAAAGAATTGCTCCTTTTTTTTTGCCAAGAATCTGGACTATAGCTAACAGGTGCAACTCCTGCCTCAGAAGATAAGTTCTTCATAACAATTGACCCATGTCTTTGCTCTTTCTCTGGAGTACCTAAAGAGTCTTTATGAGAATTGTCCAAAACTTCTCATTTAGTCTTCTCATTCAATTAATTGATACTGGAGGGCCCTTGCTTTCTTGTAACATTTAGATAAGAACCAAGTTTTATTTAAAACCTGAGCCAGTAGGAGAGATTAAAACTTTTATGATTTCATTATCTTACTGATCATAAATGTAATTCAAAGTCATGGCAAGACATTTTGGAAAATGAAAATAAATTAACATAAAGTAACATTAAATTACCCATCAACAATATAAAATGTTTCCATGCTTTTCATTATACACTAAATGGTAATATATAAAATGATCAACCTTCCGAAACCCAAACCAAGACTTGGTTTACAATGGTTTGGGCTTTTTTTCTTTAACCATTCTGTCAAGATACTGATCATCACATACAAAATGAATTTATGCCTCTGCAGTATGACAACAAAAATTTCTGACTCAGTCTGATTAGCCTCTTAGAGGCAGTTTCATATTAGACTGATGATCCAACACACATGGACTAGATATACCCTGGATGACCCACAAACTTACTGTGTATACATTGATATTACAGAGGTCATACAAGTATCTTGTGATACCATCCTCTTTCAGAAGTTCTAGAATAGTTTTCTTTATTCCTGAGAAGAGACGATACTCTATTCCTATGTAATATCTTGGTCTATTTTATAGCCTAGCCTCACACTACCAATCTATTCAGAGAAGCTGCACCAACACATTCTATATGTAAGCAGTTTGAAGAATGTGAGTTTGTTCTGAATCAAGTTTGTAGAGCACATCACCATGCTTTTAAAAACCAGACAGATATCCTTTACCTAGTCCAGTGTTCTAAGATTGTTATAGCCACTGAAATTGAACACCTAGCACCGCCCAGCATGCTCACATTATCTCTAAGCCTCAGTGCACACTTTTCAATACCTATGACTTCCTCAACAACTATGGTATTCAATGACTACTGCCTCCTACTAGTGTTAGTACTTGAGGTTAACCTTGACTGTGTCACAGCTGTTTATAAAAAGATATCAAGGTCCAACAAAGTCTGTGTTGCAAGGGGACAGTTTTGCCTAACAACCACAGGAGACACTGATCTTTCTTATTATTCAGCATAGAGTTCTACAAAAAACCTATTATGCCTGAAGGCAGTCATCAGTGCTGATGGTTTTTATTATTTGTGAAGTATGTAGACTTTTATTTTCAATGAAGTATGTGGACACTACTTCAGTGTGCATGTAAATAATTACCTAAAGCAGAGGTCCTTAGAGTACTTTTAATGCTAAAGCCCTTTCTTTATTCAAGTGAAATACCATGTAGAATACTCTGGCTGAAGTAGGAATGGAAGATCCAGAGCACTTCTTTTTGATTATTCTCCTTCTCGCCCCAGGCTACCCTTTACTATAGTATTCCCTGAAGTACCTCTGAGAAACTCCAGATCTGGTCTACAATTTCTCAAGGTCTAATTGACTGTCCTGACTCACTTCGCAGGTGAATTCTGGTGAAATATTTACTATTTATAAGCAATGCCTCCTCAGGTGGAAGAGCAAGTCTGAGCGGACCATTTCTAGTTCATCCGTCCATCCTATAAAAGTAATGTTGATACCTAGAAGCCATTTGCTCCACCTTTGTTCCCATCCATGGTTTTAAATCTCAGATTTTGTTTTGCTGGTAGTAGTATTCTGTCCCCACTTCACTCACAACATATGTCCAAAATGAGGATGTAATTCTAGTTTCTATTAAAAACCAGTTTCCTCATTCACATTAACCTGACTTGAATTGGACTAGACTTCTGGTGGCACCAAAGCAGAACTTAAACACACATAGATTTGGAGAGATTTTACCCTGAGGCTCAACTAGAACATGAGTAATACATTTAAGTCAATACAGAGTAGTGAAATCTGGACACAAACAGTGCAAGAAAAGAAAGTTATTAGGGAAAATTTTCATGAAGTATCTGAAGTCAGTTCCATAGTAAACTTGATAAAAATCAAGATTTTTATCCTTTAATTTCAATCCCTTATTGAACTGCAATTTTCAGAACACCTTCTTGGTGCCACTTCATCAACTTCTGATATCAGTTGTCACTCTTCTTTTCAGAATGTTGCTACGTGGTCACAGATTGTATCTCCTGACCATTCACCTTTTTTCTAGGTCTGACCAAGTACATTCCCCATCTCTGCAGAGCTACCACATTGAGCCACCCAAGTATTCAAATAACATCACTGGGGATCATTCCTGTGATTAATGATTAGAAAAAATTTCAGATTTCTACAAAAACTGGTGCCTTTCATTGCAAACTTATTGGTAATCCATGAATAAATGATATGACAAAAAATATTCTTTGTCTAATTATACTTTGGAATTAGTTTCAGTATACTTCTGAAAACAGAAGGCACAGAACACTGTGGTAATATAAAAGAGGAAGGGGGAAATTCTACATAAAGATAATTTAGAAAATCCCCATAAGTATACTTATAAGAATGTCAAAGATATAGATATACACAAAATGAACACAATGCATATACATATATATAATGCCCATATATGTATACATAATGTGCTTCTAGAAATATATATACAAAGTTCCTGACCCTAACCATACCCCTAAATAGTTTTTTTTTTATGTTCAACTGCATTTTTCCCATATTAATTTCACTTAGGTATAACAATGCAGTAATGTAAAGGAAAGAAACTAAGCATAAATAATAATGCCAAACTCCACTGACCACAAAATGGACATAAAATCAAAGACAGTGTGTACAAAAGTTCCAAAGTGGTCCTTTATCTTTAATATTGAACAAACAGCAAGAGCAAAATAGGCATATTTCTAAATATGACCTTGAGATATTTCTAAAGATGCATCATTCCTTCCAAAACTGCATGATCCAGACAAGTGGGAGCTTGTTTCTTGTTCATTGTATTTTAAACCATTTTTATTTAACATAGGAATTCTTTGTGAGGAAGACATTTTGTCATTCTTGGGTCTTAACCTGAGCATCTGGTGTTTCGCACACCTTTTCTCTACAAAGAACACATCTATTCTTATAAAAAAAAATCACACAGAAGTTGTAAACCATACAAGAGTCATTAAATGGTTTCCTTGCTATTCAGGTTTTAAACATTCCAACTGCCTCAGGAGTCCTCATTTCTCTTAATGTGGTAGATCGCAATGCTGGATATACTGGCCCCCTTGAGGTGCTGAATAAAGCTGCGAGTATCATCCATTGCCATTTCCAAAGTGCACAAACCCTTTTTTGTTTTGTTTGTGTGGGTTCACACCTGCTTAGCTGCACTTAAAAAAAATCAAAGTAAAACAATAGAAACCATAAAGTCAGGAACATAACCTCTAATTAAGTTATTATATATCAATTTAGACTTGTTAAAAAAGATGGGTTTTTCAAAATGGGATCGGGAAGGAGACAAACCATAACAGACTCTTAATCTCACGAAACAAACAGGGTTACTGGGAGGTGGGAAGGTAGGGATAGGGTGGCTGGGTTATGGACATTGGGGAGGGTTTGTGCTATGGTGAGTGCTGTGAAGGGTGTAAGCCTGATGATTCACAGACCTGTACCCCTGGGACTAAGGAGGAAGAGGAGGGGGGGAGGGGGAGGGGGAGGAGGAGGAGTAAGAAGAGGAAGAAGAAGAAGGAGAAAAGATGGGTTTTTGGTTTACAATAGTTAGGAAATCTGTGAAAAAGTGTTGGCTTTTTTTTTTTTTTTTGGCTTTGTTTTTTTTTTTTTTTTTGCTCTGTATTATAGGCCAAATATAACCCAGAGTCCTAAATGTCATTTTAGTAAGCCAAACTTCTCAAAATACGAAACTATTCAGTTTCTTTTCTTTGGGTGATTATTTTCAATTGCACTTGTAAGAGCAAAATCATCTACTTTGGAAAAATTCCATACTTTTAAAATATGGAACACTACATCAAAAACTAGTGATGTACTGTATGGTGACAATTATAACATAATAAAACAATTTTAAAAAGGAAAAAAAAGAATAACGTCACAAAATATCATCTTATGTCTCTCTTCCAAGAATTCTGACTCACAGCATTTATTCAACAAATGTTTCTTGAGCACCTATGAGGTGCCAGTAGAGATATGAGGATGAGCAGGGCACCAACTTGCTCTCCAGAATCTCAAGTCAGCTGGTAAACAGACATGCACAAGGAAGTTATGGTACCAAGCAAACGGAATGTATAGGAGACACTGGAGATATGAGGGAAGGGAAGTTCTAAACAAATCTGAGGTTTTATAGCATTGTGGTAGTAGACAGTTAAGAAGAGGCAATTATTCTCAAAACAGTCTCTCTCAATCCTAGGTTTGAATTTTGATTCTGATATTTAAAAGAATCGTAACATTAGTTACTCGTTCTCAGCCTCTAAGGCTTTAGTCCCTTAATTAAAAAGGCACTGATAGGGGTGCCTGGGTGGCTCAGTGGGTTAAAGCCTCTGCCTTGGGCTCAGGTCACGATCTCAGGGTCCTGGGATCGAGCCCCGTGTCAGGCTGCCGGCTCAGCGACGAGCCTGCCTCCTCCTCTCTTTCTGCCTGCCTCCCTGCCTACTTGTGATCTCTCTCTCTGTGTCAAATAAATAAATAATATCTTTAAAAAAAAAGGGCACTGATAATGGTGTCTTTCTCATGTAGTTATTGTTAGGATAAAATGACAAAATCCAAGATATAAAGTATCTGGAGTATAGCAAATTCTCAATAAATGTATGTTATTACAAACCTGAAAAGATAGTTAGTTCACCAGGCAACAGAAGTGATGGTTATCAAATGGTGCTTTCTTAGAATACATGGAATGGAATCTTTCCCCAAAATCTTTTTTCCGTAATCTATCTGTGGAAATTAAGGCAATAATACATTTTAATGGAGCCAAATATTTCCAAAGGCTCTCCTCTCTGCCTGTTCACAAATAGCTTGAGTAGATGCTGAAGGCACGTTGCTGCTGGGGTGGAAATATTTCAACAAGTTACTGACAACTTACAGAATATTATGAACAAAGCTACATAAGAAGAATTGAAACAACAATTTGGGGAACAAAACTAGAACTAAAGGGGTCAAGATATTCTGGTTTTATATCGTGTGCCAACACAGTAGAAATATCTATTCAAAGGAAAATGTAGACTTTTTTTGAAGAGAGTACAGCAATATGATTTCAAAACCCTAAAAAAAGCTTATACATTTTGACCCAGAAATTTCTCTTTGAAATCTATTTTAAGCAAACAACAGGATGTAGGAAACAATTTAGGTGACAAGATGTTCATCACAGCATCATTTATAATGGAACAAGTGTATTACAGTAACAAAGTCAATTGTGGTCTAAGAGGTTTTTAATTACATAGGAAAATGCTCACATAAAAATGCAAAATGAAGAAAGCACAGTAATATGTCAACTATGTAAAAATCCATAAAAAAAAGACTGGAAGGAAATAAATCAAAATGGTAATAATGATCTCCTTTGCCTGGTGGGAAGAAAGGTCATCTTTCCTTATTATTTTTTTCTTTCTTGTACTTTCAACATTGCTATAAAGAATACACACTGCTCTTAGAATTAGGCAAATAAATAATTAAATGGCAAAAAAGGGGGGGGAATGCAGTGTAGTTGTATGAAATTCTTCAATGGAGGATTTTTCAAGGAAAGAATGTTAGGTGAGGTTTCTTTTTGGCCATCCATCTCTCTCCATCAAACTGTCAGTTGTGGCCTTATACATCCTTTCTTTGCTCTGAGTCATGTAAAATCATTTGCTTTCCTGACAATACATCCACTGTGTGGTGCCATCTTTTTTACATTTACTCATATTCACAGCTGCCCTGGGAGGCTCTGAAAAATCTGTCCCCTGGGCATAGAATGCCTTTTCCAGCAGAGACTTGAGATAGGAACCAATCATTGGCCAGAGTCTTCACTGGGAAAATGATGCTCCTTTTCTTTGTAGCTGTGAATAAACTCTTATTCAATTTGATGGCCAGAAATTATTCTTGTATTTCCTTTTTCTTCTTTCTGTCATAGTTACTAGAGAGGTATTTTCCTTGGCCATGTTTGAATTTTATGCATAAATGCATAGATGCTAAAATTCAGCCTTAGGCCTTCAAGAAACTCCATATGTCAGCTTTCTGTTTCAATCCTATACATAGTTCAGGTAAATGTGTTGTCAAACTGCATAGGGCCTGAAGAATGATCACTGGATTGTTCGGTTTTCCTTTGTTTTCTTTTCTTTTTATGCTAATAAACCTGCACTGTTGGCTATTAGAATCACAAAGTAAAGTGACATGGCAAAAGTAACTAATGTAAAGCCAAAGTATAACTGAGGTCGCAAAGTAGAGAACACAGTTCATAACTTCAAGGTGCTTATAGTTTATAGTTGCACTGTCCAATATGGTAGCTACAGGCAACACGTGGCTATTGAGCATTTGAAGTACAGCCACTGTAAATTGAGATGTGCTGTAAGTGTAAAATACATACCAGATTTCAAAGACAGAAAAAAAAAAAGGAAAGAAAGCAAGGAATAGAATGTGAAATATCTCAATAATTTTGTTTGTTAATAATTCATTAAAATGCCATATTTTCAACATATTAGATTAAATAAAATATAAAGATTAATTTCACATTTTTATTTTTTAAATGTGGCTCTAGAAAATTTTAAATTGCATGTGTTGATTGCATTTGTAACTCATATTATATTTCTACATAAATTTTTATTCACATGAAAATTAAATGACCAGATGAAATAAATAACAATATTAAAAACCAAAGCTGAAAAAAATGTTAAAAGGCATATACATAGGTTAATTTACAAATTATCAATAGGACTGTGCACACTGTTAGTTCAGAAGGAAAAGAGATGACCACACACAAGGTGAGGACAGGCTTTGGAAAACGTGTCCAGAAATTCACCATGGTCCTTCAACTTAATGGTCCAATTGGCTCTGGTGATTGTTTGATCTTGGTTCCTCCAGTTATATTTTAGCCTAATCCCTAACTTTTTAAACAGTAATTCAATGTATTGGACTTCTATTCTACACTATGATGCTGTCTGTCTGACTCACTTCTAAATTGAAGTGCATATATAAAAAAAATTGAATCACTTCAATGATTTTAAATCACTCTTCAATGTGCAAAGCAATTTAAAATTACTGGAGTGCTTCCAATTTTTATTAGTCCTTGAATTTGGAAGTGATCTAGGCTTTTCTGGGCATGTGCAATGCACTGTGACTTAAAATTATTGAGCTCTCATGCCCCCCCCACCCCTTATTTTTAAGAAGCTGATTCCACTTTGCAATGGAAACCATCAGGAATGTATGGCATGGAAATGGTATGGATAACAAAAAACACAAGGGGAAAATAGCTTCCATTTAATAATGAGAACTATACTTTGTAATTAGATAGTGTCTTGCCCAAGGATCTCTAAGTGCTTCATAAACATTAGCTCATTCATCATGAAGACATCTTACAGGGGGGCATATTTCCAGTGTGGGAGGGCAGAGGTAAGGGATGGGTAAAGCCATTTAGATTGGCTTCAAACACTGAATTGGGTAATTTGAATTATGTGAGAGCTATGCCTAGGACATTTATTTTTGGTGCTGCTGGGTTTGTTTTTTTTTTTTTCTTTTTGCAGGGAGAAGGAGGTAATGTTATACTGTCTGATCCATTTGCAAATGTCATAAAAAATTAACTTGGCAATTGCAGAATCTACTAAATAAATTGCTTATCCCAAATAAACTCCAGGAGCAAACATAAAAGTGATTGGTTTTCTAATTTAATTATTTGAGTTAAACTTTGGGAGAAAATACATAAACCTTTCCACCATTTTCTTTCAAGTTAATTTTTTTCTTCTTTAGCACATACTCAATAATCCACCAAACCTACAACATTTACCTGTAGGATGACTGATCTGAGAATTTTCAAATCAGACTTTCTCTCTGCTCTCGTAATATGAGGTGTTTTCATCAATATAGGGGTCTATTAAAACCTTCACTGTAGAAGTGGCTGAATTCAGGACCAAGTGTAAGAAATTCTGTTTTTAAGTTTAGATCAAGAAACAGTCATCTGTTTGTTCTTTACTGTTATGCAACAGATTACTGCGACTTACTGATACGAACTTCTTGCTCAGCAGTGAAAATAATAATAGAGAACCTAATGAAATGGAAGTTGTAATGAATTGGGCTTATTTGGAAAGGAAAATTTCAAGTGAGCTGAGTATATGATAACACACTTGAAATCTGAGTAATAAAAAAAAAAGAAATCTGAGTAGTCCCTATAAAACATTAGGCACTATGATGAAAAGGCTCACTCACCTACCAAGATCTAGTTCACTAGTAATATGTTTGACACAATAATAATAATACTTATCTAGTAGCATTGACAGAGTCCTTGACAAAGGCCATTTGTTCCCTATCTGTTATAGACAAACAAACAACCATGACAACAAGTACTGAGAGTGAGAAAAAGACATGCTTAAGGTTTCACTCCTACAAAAGGCTAAGAGAAATAAAAAACAGGTCAAAAGAAGTGACCTCCATAGAAATGACAGAATAATTGCCCACAACTTCTTCTCTTGGACCACTGGGAAAACATACAAAAATCACATTTATGAGTATAAAGTGTAAGCTTCAACTTAGGCAAAGAATCTCTGTTCATCCTTCTAAATTTACAGGGCGAGGTCTTGTAGAAATCCAGGGCCATACCTCTCTCACCCAATTCAATAATATCTTAGCAAAGGTGATCTTAAAGCAAAACCTAACATGAAATATGAGTGTGTTGTTGTTGGAGTTTTTTTAATCCCATTTTGAACAGTATGACCTATAGGCGGAAATAGAATTTACAGTAATGCCGAGGATTAAAAGGAATGAGCCTCTTGTTTAGAAAATTAGCTAATCAATATGCCAAGCTTATTTTTAAAAATGCTTTAATTTTTTAAAATACAGCATGTCCGCTCCAGCTTCCTGTATTTGACTCTGATAATAAAACTTTCAGTATGACTAATGCAGTTTAGCTAAACAAATTAGAGAACTGCACGGTTTATGCTGAGGAGAAAGTTTCCATTAGCCATTGTGATGCTCTCTGCCAGGTCAGCGGGTAATGATTGTGTAACAGGCCAGGCAAGTGAGACTTACAGTCCCTGATGGAGACACACACACGAAACAGTGAGTGAGGAGGAGAGGGAGGCCCGTGGTTTCTCCAAAGGGAGACTATGAAGTGCTTTGGGAAGAAAGAAGAGATGAACAGTGATAAGAACCCCTTCTATTTTGTTGGTTGCAAAGCTCCTCCCATTCTTTGTTAGTGGGACACAAGTTGAATGTCAAATGGAACAGAGGAAACAAGGGAGGGAGACCTGAAAGAACTCTCTTTAGTGACTTCTCCACTCTCTCTTGATCTCTGTAGGCCCCAGCCTACATGTTATGGGGTATGTTGTGAATTGAACTGTGTACACCCTCCCCCACAAAAAATGATGGTGAACTCCTAACCCCTCATGTCTCTGAATATGACCTTAAAGTTGACTCTTGAACAACACAGGGGTTAGGGACACCAACCCCACTATGGCACAGTTAAAAATTCCCAAATAATTTTGACCGTCCCCCCAAACTTAACTACTAATAATAACTGGAAGCCTCACCAATAACATAAACAATTGATACATATTTTATATGTTATGTGTATTACAGACTATATGCTTACAATAAAGTAAGCTAGAGAAAAAATGTTATTAAGAAAGTCATAAGGAAGAGAAAATACATTTACAGTACTGTACTGTATTTATTGAAAAAAAACCTCTGTGTATAAGCAGACCCACACAGTTCAAACCTGTGTTGTACAAGGGTCAACTGTATCTGGAAGTAAAGTTATTGAAGATGTAATTAGTTAAGATAAGGTCATACTGGAATAGGGCCCTTAATCTAATGTGATTGGTGTCCTTATAAGGAGAGGGAAGATGATGTAAAGACAGACACAAGGAAGATCATGTGAAAGCAGAGGCAGAGATTGGAGTGATGTATTTATAAGACAATAAACACCAAGAATTGCTGGCCACCACAAAAAAGCTACAAAGAGATAAGGAAGGAGTCTACTTACAGGCTTTGGAGGAAACATGGATTTACTAATACCTTGATTTTGGACTTCTAGCCTCCAGCACTGTGAGCAAAGTTATTTCTTCTGTATCAAGCCACACAGTGTGTAGTACTTTGTTATAGCAGCCCTAAAAGGTTATGAGGAGTTACAGAATTTTCTGGAAGTTACCTGGTGTCAGAGAGGCTGAGTATGAGTACCTGTGACTGAGCTAGAAAAGAAACCTGAGTTTTAATTATGAGTTTTCCAACAACCAGCTCTCTGACCCTAGTCCGATCAGTTCCCTTCTGTAAAATGTGGTTTCTGTTGTCCCTTTCAGTCCTCCTATTTTTTTTATTATAGTCTTTTTTTTTAATTTTATTTTTATTATTTGCCCAAGGGGTACAGGTCTGTGAATCATCNCTTCTGTAAAATGTCGTTTCTGTTGTCCCTTTCAGTCCTCCTATTTTTTTTTATTATAGTCTTTTTTTTTTAATTTTATTTTTATTATTTGCCCAAGGGGTACAGGTCTGTGAATCATCAGGCTTACATCTTTCACAGCATTCACCAAAGCACAAACCCTCCCCAATGTCCATAACCCATCCACCCTATCCCTACCCTCCCACCCCCCAGTAACCCTCAGTTTGTTTTATGAGATTAGAAGTCTCTTATGGTTTGTCTCCTTCCCCATCCCATCTTGTTTCATTATTTTTCCCTCCCTACCCCCCACAACCCCCCACCCTGCNCTATCCCTACCCTCCCACCCCCCAGTAACCCTCAGTTTGTTTTATGAGATTAGAAGTCTCTTATGGTTTGTCTCCTTCCCCATCCCATCTTGTTTCATTATTTTTCCCTCCCTACCCCCCACAACCCCCCACCCCAGTCCTCCTATTTAATGGTTCTATGAGTTACTAACTGCAACAGAACACATTTGGGGAGGGGCAAGGCTGGGAGTGAGGGAAATCAGGTCAAGGTTTTCTTATCTCCATGTCAAGTGGGCAGATTAGAAATATAAGGGGAGAGGAAGTTTGATGTGGCTGCTTATTTCATCTCTATCTCACTCTTGAGATCTATGGATGACATCCACTCTTCCACATCACCCCATGTCACTGAGCACATGGTCCATATTCAATAAATGCTCACTGATAAACAACTTAGAGCAGTCCTGCATTCATTTTCTCAGTGTCTCTGAAATGCTGTCCACAGAAAAGGGAGAAAATCTCAATTAAAGGATGTAAAGGAAATTTTCTGAGGTCCACCAGAAAAACAGTGACTACAAAGATAAAAAAAACATAATCATAGGGAAGAACTGCAGGAACCGGGGCATATCACAAAAAGAGATTTTCATTACCTTTTATTCACAGACCTAAATTTAGTTCTTTAAAGAGAATTTTGTCTGACACAACGTTCTGGTATGAAACCATATCTTTCATAGCAAGTCATATTTTGATTAGAAAAATCTAGGGTCCCTCAATTGGTCTAATTCTTCTCAAACTTAATCTAGCCTTAACAAGTTCATTTATGGCACAGTCATAATATATTCATTTTGTAAACTTTTCCAGTTTCCCATAATCGAGTGTATGCTAGTCCCTAGTGTCATTTTGTCAAGATTTTGTGTCCTTCTTCAACACAAAGCCAGAAAGGAAGGTGTCTGCTCCCCTTCCACTCTCACACATTTAGACAGAGACTCAGTGTCTCCGAGTTTCTCTGGATGAAAAGAAAACTGACAAGACCTTGTGTGTCCTTGCTGTGTCAGGATGAGTCAAAGCTCATCAGTTTGGCACACTACATTTTGGCAAGGGAAAACTAAGCTTAAAGGTACACTTTCTGGTTAAGAGTTTTGGATGTTATTTTAAAGTTTGAGACTGTGGCTATCCTGATAGCTTCATAGAGCTGTAGATAGGCTGGCATATAATTTGGCCAAGAAAATGGAGAGTTAGCAAGTTCCAGAAAGTGTGCCAGTCTGCCAACCAAGTCCTAGTTGACAAATGCCGCTTAAATGGATAGTAAAGTTCAGCTGTTTCAGCTTCACTTTACAGAGGAAAAAATATAGATTCAGGGAAGTTATTACTTGATCAAGAACATACATTTAATAAATTAACTTTGAACTTTCTCCATATTTTTGATTGCTGCAATCTTTATTTCTTCTTTTCCATCTTAATATTTTAGAAATATTTGAGATCCTGTCCATTATAAACATGAAGCAATTTTCCCCAAATATATAAAAGTGAGACATATAACAGGATTTCTTTAACTTCTTGCTGAATAAATGAATAGAAGAATAAATAACTGAGGTAGAGAAAGGTAACTTTTACTACTAATTGCAAATTCATTACTAGCTATGACTTTTTAATATTTCTAATATTTCTACTCCTTCATTCTTACATTTGACCCTTTCTTACATTTCATCCCATTCCACTAAAATTTCATCCTCCTCAAATCATTACATTTCAATGAAATATTCTGTCCCTGTAATTTAAATTGCTATTTTATGAAATGGAAATAAGATTTTATTTTTGCTATTGTTCAAATAGCCCCCAAGGCCATAAATTAATTTATCGTCTTCTTTGGACACACCTGGCACTGTTTTTGTACTTAATACATTATTATAGCATTCATTTTAAAAATGGTAATAATAAATCACATCTGCTTAAGTTCTTCCTTCCCGCCTCTACTAGGAGAAATGTGCATTTTTTTTTTTTTGGAATTTCGATGTTGTAAGATGCTATAATACTCCACACTTCAATAAGGAAAAAAAATCAGGTGGAAGCTGATGGTAGAGTGTGGTTAACAACTACACTGTTCATTTTATTTGAATTTTAAGAAATAAATCAGCTATTGATTTTTTCCACTTATGTAACATAAACTGTCTACACTATTAAGATTTTTCTGGAATATAGAAAAATATAATAGTCTTAAAAACAATAAAGAAACTATATTAGTTATGATTTATTTATTTGGGTTTTTTTAAGTGAGACTATTCACACTAAAGGAAAAATTTTCATCACTATATTTCAGTTACCAAAATCTATAGCTATTGTTGGCTACTGAGCACATTATATAATTAAGTGCCAATGCAGTTCTCTATAGGTTCTAATGGCATTTGCAAAAGTTCCAGAGAGTCAGAGGCAGCAAATAAACTCTTAAAAGAAGGAACTCTTGGGCGCCTGGGTGGCTCAGTGGGTTAAAGCCGCTGCCTTCGGCTCAGGTCATGATCCCAGGGTCCTGGGATCGAGGCCCGCATCGGGCTCTCTGCTCGGCAGGGAGCCTGNAAAGGCAGACTCATAAGACAATAATAGAACCTAACCACCTCCACAGAAACAAGTACAATGGAAAAACATTTTTTATGAAATTTAAAAAAATACATTGTTTTATAGTTGGCATTTTGAGTACATAAAATAACTAAAAGAATTATTAAAAACTATTAAAGAAGACAATTTAGGTGATACAAACAAATTTTGTTTAATACTTCATGAAGCACCGTCTCCAGAAAAGTGCAAAAGGGGACAGAAGGCAGAAAGATTTTATAAGATAAAGAATAAGGAAGAGATACAGAAAACGTCTGAATGGCTGGGGCTATACAGTCAACCTTGTTTGGTATGAGAAGGAAGAACTAAACAAATGTTTGAAAATATGCTTGCACTAAAAAAATAGCATAACTAACAAGCAATCAGTATAAGAATAGATACAAAGAACCTATAGTAGGACTGCCTGGGTGGCTAAGTCAGTTAAGCAGCCAACTCCTGTTTTTCTTTTTATTTTTTTGTTTGTTTCTCTTTTTTAAAGATTTTTTTAATTTATTTGAGAGAGAGAGAGAGTGAGAGAGAGAGAGAGAGAGATGAGCGTGAGTGGCATGAGGGGTAGAGGAAGAAGCAGACTCCCCGTTAAGCAGGGAGCCTGATGCAGGATTCAATCCCAGCACTCTGGGATCATGAGCCAAAGGCAGATGCTTAACCAACTGAGCCACTCAGGTGCCCCTACCAGCTGACTCTTGATTTTGGTTCAGGTCAGGATCTCTGGGTCCTGGAATCATGCCCTGTGTAGGCCTCCCCACTCTACAGGAGTCTGCTTGAGGAGTCTCTCTCTCTCTCCCACTCCTTCTGCTCCTTCCCCTGCTCATGCACACATGCACACTTCCTCTCTCTCTCAAATAAATAAAACTTAAGAAAAAAACTGTAGTAAACATTTATGAAGCAGAATAGGTCTGGGTGCTCTAATCAGCCTATGGGAAAATTTCATCCCTCTTTCTAACCAGAGTCAAGTAGTACAAGGCCTTGGCCATTGTCCATAGAGTTGTTGATGCATAGAAACCCAACCTAGAATACTCAGGAACTCAGATTCATCAAATAATATTCACATTTCTCTTGCACTCAATTCTTGAAGTGAACCATGAGTTCTCTCAGAGAGAACACATTTCACATTTCCACCTAGAGAAATTAGGAAAACATACTTTAGAGTGACATTATACATCTCAGAGGTTTCTTTTCAAAAGCAATTCTTTAGGTAACCATAAGTTAACTATGGTTATTCTCTAAAGAATTTCAAAGGTTCCTTCTTGGATCCCTGCAATAGCAAAGAAATGTAAAAATTTGTTTAAAAATTTTAACAACCCAGTATTTTTCTGATGTTAAAATAAAATTTCAGTGATTCTTCTGTTGTATAATTACTATAAGCGATTGCTCTAGTACTTTTATACACTACAAGTAAGAATGTGTTATAATTATACCCAAAATTGAATTTCAAGGATATAAATGCCAATTTTATATTTAAAATCAAATAATGTGTTATTTTTACAGATCATGTGGCATGGTTTTTGCTCTCCCTGAGGATTTTATGGGACCAAAATGATCTCTTTCTCTCTCTCTCTCTTGAGTTTGTGTAGTATGATATTAACTAGCTGAACTAATAAAACAGGATGTTGTGAGATTCTCCTTGAGGTTCACTGAAAAAGTTCCTTGGATAGAGGACTCTGTGCCAGGACCCTAAGCTCACATCTTTCACAAATGACTTATAAAAACACCAATATAACATAAAACTGTGGATGTTGGCAGCACTTGGAGGAGTTATCTTAATTAAGACATAGAGTAACAAGAAGGGTTAATATTATTGGAAAGTAAAAGCTTTCATGCCAATAGCAAGACTACTCTGTGTATACTGCTAGGTCAGTACTGTAATTAAGAAAATTGCCTCTAGTATGTTTGTTTGGTAATGCTATTATCATCTTTTCTTTTTTCTTTTAACAAGAGTAAACTACTTGGAGATGTCTCCATTTATTCTTCTTGTTCCCACTAACCCCTGATTCCACCAAGGCCATGCTAGTCTTGCATTTAAATTACTAAAAGAGTTACTTTACTATCAGTTCACCCTGAAATCTTTTACATATTTTTCTTGACCTTTAACCCACTATTATTTTTATAGCTATTATTAATGCTGTGTCTTGAGTAACCACACACAGACTAAGACACACACACTGAAAGAGCTGAGGAGTTGAAAGAAATGGACACCCACTCTCATCTTTCTCTAGATTAAATCAACACCCTCTTAAGCTATTGCTCACAGTATCCTGTGGCAGAGTCAGAAGATATTAACTGAGATTTTAGTGGGATACCCCATTCAGGAAAAGGAAAAGAATCCAGCTACAAAACAAATAGGCCACATAAACTAAACATCTAGAACTCTATAAATTTAATAAATTATCACTATTCAAGTATGAAATTAGATGAATCAATATGTGGTTAGAATGAAAATACTCCATAGTGCTCCACTGAAGAGGAGACTTGCTGGTAACAATGAGAATTTCAATGTCAAGAGACATAAGCTAAAATGATATAGTTAGCTACAAAGTTTTGCTACACATCTTTTAAGTACAGGCTCTCATATGAAAGACCACATTGGTCTGCTCTGATCATTTATACGGAACACCATGGTCTGTGGTTGCTCTATAATTGTGAAGTCATTACCAGCTTCGGGCCCACATGGTTTAATTGCCTCTCTCTGGCAGGAAATGACTATAACTGAATTCAGTGACTTAATTTACACTATAGGAAAGGCATCTAGTGAACATGGCAATGATAGCACCCCTGAACCCTGTAAGCTTCTAATATGATTAAAAAGTTGACCAGTATGTTAAATTTTGATAAGGTAAAAGCACATACCAACTGCAAAGCCTATAGTGGTAAGAATAAAATTGATGGGGAAGGATGTATGGTATTGATAAGAAACTGTAGTTAAAATTGGCACACTAACTTTCACTCAGAAACGTTGTTATGCCATAAAACAGACTAAGAATGATTATCTTGGGATTGGACACGGGAGGAAGAAAACAAAATACCATATACCACACTTAGGGAATGAGATCTGAATAGAATCGACAGCTCCTAAACGTATTTCTTTCTCTAACACTTTTAAGACTCTCGCAATGGAACATGTCCTAATTCCTCCCATAATTCAAATACAGACATGAAATGAAAATATATTTATGTGTGGTTATGGAATCACTGTAAAGTTCTTTAAAAACTTATAGATAATAATTCATCCAGAGTAATCTGGTTATAGCCCCTAAAACCTTGGAAAATGAACAAAATTTGTTCTTGTGATAGCATCTAGTTATCTAATTATGCTGTTTCTAAAATAACTTTACTTGGAAAATACTTTAAAATATGAAATATTTAAGTTAATTTGAAGTTTACATCTATTTACATCAAGAAAATCACTAAATATGAGTATCCCAAGAATACTTTCTTTTCCATTTCAGAGTCTTCATCCACAACTATTCAGATGAAGAGAGACATTATCTTACAATGACCACACTTTTTCTGTTCGTGACAATAGCTTTTCACATTTGGCAAATCTCTCAACCAGCCAAACCCACTAATGGACATCTCCATGTTCTGAATTCTGGATAGCTGCTGGGTATATAAATATATATTTTACATCTCAAAGAGCTCTTTTTTCAGTGAGAAAAGAGAAATAGTGTTTTCTTGACTCCTTTTCATTGTCAGGTAGAAATATGGGTAAATGGGCGCCTGAGTGGCTCAGTGGGTTAAAGCCTCTGCTTTCGGCTCAGGTCATGATCTCAGGGTCCTGGGATCGAGGCCCGCATCGGGCTCTCTGCTCGGCGGGGAGCCTGCTTCCTCCTCTCTCTCTGTCTGCCTCTCTCCCTACTTGTGATCTGATCTCTCTCTCTCTGTCAAATAAATAAATAAAATCTTAAAAAAAAAAAGAAATATGGGTAAATAAGTAGAGCTAGCTTATCTTTCAGAGACTGCTGATTGAGTTCAGTTCCAGCAAAATACCAAAATTCAACTTCATTCTTGATTATAGAACTCCGAATAATCAGCTGTAATTTTTGTTTGACTCAGTTGCCCTTGCTGAGCTGCAACTTCAACCTGTTCACTGATTATCTTCTCCACATTCACTCAAACCGGTAACTACTATTGAGCACCCACATATACTATCTCTCTATAGTTAAGAGATTATATTCATTCATATATATATGAGATTATATATATGATATATATTCATATACATATGAGATGTGTATATATCATATATATGTATATATATGTATATATATCACACACATATATACATATATATATGTATGTGTGTATATATATATATGTATATATATATATATATGAATAGGCACTTCAGTAGACCATCTGTTGTACCCCTGAAACAAATAATACATTATATGTTAATAAAAAAAAACTTCTCAGCATATGACTGTTTTAGAACTAATACAGTAAGACCAGGGTAGAAAGTGAAGACTTAAACAAACAAACAAACAAACAAAAATAGTCTTTTCTTTTAATAAAGCAAATATCCACAATAGAGAAATCCTCTTTTAAAATCTTTTCAGTTTTGTAGCTTTTGCCAAAATACTTGAAAAATAAGATTAATGAGAAATATTTATAAGAACTAAGGATATTTGGCTGAAAAGCAGCATGATGATGATGATGATACCTTTTTAAAATTCTAACCAAAAAACTTTTAAACTCTACAAAGGAGAAAAGTTAAATATGATTTGTACTAGTTTTCTAGGGCTGCCATAACAAACTACCACAGTCTGGGTGACTTAAATAACAGATCTTTATTTTTTCATAGTTTTGGACGCTGGTAGTCCAAAGTCAAGGTGTTGGTAGGGTTGGTTTCTCCAAAACCCTCTCTTTTTCGCTTGTAAGTAGCCCTCTTCTCGTGTTATCACATGATCTCTTCTCTGAATCTGTGCCCCAATCTTCTCTTTCTATAAGGCCACCAGTCATGTTGGATTAGGGCCCACCCTAGTGACCTCATTTAACCTTATTACACTAATTACTTTAACCTCAATCTTTAAAGATCTTATCTCCACATACAGTCACATTCTGTGGTATGAAGAGTTAGGACTTAAACATGTGAATTTGGATGGGGGACAAAATTCAGCCCATAGGTGGTTTAAGCTGTAGCATAAGTTTGGGGATTACAAATGTTAGAAACATACCTGTATTTATGAAATAAAAACTTTATAGATACAGAGTGATTCAACTTTAAACCAAACAATTGTAAAACATTCTTTCAATAACCTGTTACATGATTTTATAAATAACCTATGTCTATATTGGTTCAAAACAATGTATTTCCAATAAGAGAATAAGGTTCCTTTTTACTCATTCCTCACCAAATGTTTCTGGGCAAAATGAGAACCTAAGATTTCCACTGAAATTCTCATCCTCATCATCAGCTTCCTTCTCCTCCTTAAGCTAACATTTATTAAGGACTTCTTCATGGCACACTTTGTGATAATGCACATTATAAGTACTATCTCATTTTATCCCTATAATAATCTTATGAATTAGATACAATTAATATTTCCTATTGTAGATGAGAAAACTGAGATTTAGAGAGTTAAATTATTCCATGAGTACATGAAATGAGTAAATGCTGCAAGCTTGATTAATGTTCCTTCCTGTCCCAGTCTCAAACCTCTATGCAGAACTACTTGGGACTGATGTGGTAGTATTTAAAGGAAAACATATTAGCAGTCAGAACTAGAGATACTGATACACAAATACTAAAAACTTCTAAGAAATTCTGTAAGATTTAGACTACACTGAAGTAAATTCAGTTCTGATCCATATGTGGGAGAGCATATGACATAGGAGAAGGGAGGAAGGGATTCTGGCACAATATTCCTAGTACTTCCTGGAATAAGGAATGCTGGAAGCAAAGGATAGATCCAGCAGCATGTGAGGAGCTTGACATCATGTTTATGCATAGTCCAACTCACTTTAACCACTGAAGGCCAAATGATCAGCAAGAAAATAAAAGGAAATCAGGGAAGGCACCCTTTTGACAAGAGGGAGAAAATATGAAACGACAAGGAAGACCAAACCTGCAAAAATACTACAATCATTATGAATGATTTCAAGTCCTCAAAGATTCTAGCCTGCCATCAAGAAAAAAAAAAATCTAATTGTAGACTCTTTGAAGTAAGAAACAAACCAAAAAAAGGCACCAACCTAAATGACCCAAATAGTAGACCAGTTAAAAAAAACTATTATATATTCAACAAAATGCCAAGCAGCCTAAAAAAAATTAGGATTTACAAGATTAGTTATAAGTATTGAGATTCTTCAAGATAAATTTTTTCAGGTGAAATTCTCATTACAAAATATATTTTTATGTTGTATAACTTTGTAAAAAAATGTTAATATATCCACTAACACAGGGGAAAAAAGGCTGAAAATATGTGCCACAGAGTAGTGCTGTTTTTTCACATAGTATTAGGGGTAAAATTTGTTCTTAATTTTATGCTCTATGTTTTAAATTTTTTCTATAAAAACATATAATTTATAATAAAAATAATACTATTTTTTAAAAAAGAGAGAGAGAAGAAAACTGAAAGCAATTCACAACAAAAAGGCACCTTAAAAACTAGATGAGGCAAATTGCCAAGGACAAGAGAAATACACTACAATACTAGAATTATGGCAGGCTGTTCAAGGAAAAGAGAATAAAGCAAGGAGCATGCCAAATCTTCTGAGGCTTCAGAAAAAGCACAGGTGGTTATTTCAGGGTGTTGTGTATCTTTTCTATCTTAATAAATAAACAGTGACTCCTGCTAATGTGGTACTTGAAAGTCTCAGGATTTCCTCAAATCAAGTTGAGAATTGAAAAGGGCCACTAATCTAAACCAAAAACTCTCAACTCTTGGCAGGACAAAATCAACTGGGGAACTATTTAAAAATACTGATTCTCTCAGTCTATCCCAAACCAATTAAATCAGACTCTCTGGGATGGGAACCAAACACTGTACTTTTCTAAAGTTCTGCAGGTGAATATAATATGCAACCAAGATTGAAGACAACTAATCTAATTCTAAACAATGATCTAGTTAAATGGAGAGAGCACAGGTATTTTTATCCTTGACACATTTTTTATCAAGAATTTTTTGCTAAGAATTGTTGAATACATGTTTTAATATAAATTCTCTCATGATACGACATTTTTGTCTTCCCTTATTATAAAGAGCAAATTCTCATTGAATGCCATAATCAACCACTTACAGTCATATAAGGATTAAGCAGAACACAAGTGCCATTTGGAGGAGATCATGAGAAGGAAAAAAAAAATAGACCTCAGAGGAAGGAGTGTCTTCTTGCCATCAAACAGATTTGCACTCTCCTCTGTTCTCCCAAAGCTCCTGTCAATGTCTCTATTTAATCGTATCTTGCGTATGGATCTCTCCCTCTCAGTCCTGAACTCCTTCAAGCATAGAATGTGCCTTCTGTATCTTTTTATCATCAAAAACTGGCACACAGTAGAAACTTAATAAATGTTTTTTGGATAAAGAGATGAAGTGCCAGGCATTATAATTATTTCTATAATACTCCTTTCAGTTCCGTGACTCGAGAATTCTACAGTAAATATTCTCAGTTTTCCAAACTTCCCATTTCCTTCTACAATTTGATAACATTATTTGATAACAACCAACTTCCCTAGTCATTCTGAAAAGCTATAGACAACTGTGGAGTACGTTACAATATTATCCTCAAATAGATATAAGAATTTTAAATTTTATGACACCATTTATCAGTGCACATAGTAAACCATATTGCTTTTTATTTGCCTCAAAATTCCTTTGACTTCATAAATATCAAGTTATTTGTGCATGTCAAATTAGACTGAGAGTAAAGATTACTGTGGTAAACAAATAAACGTGTTTGGGTAGATGACCCATAGATTATATGGTCTGAACTCCTTCAATTAAAGAAAACAATTCTGGAGGCAAATGGCTTAGGTACAGACAAATTCAGTGTGTCTGGGCTGACCATGACCATTCTTTCTTCAGAACATCCATCCTCAAGGATGTCAGCCAAAGTTGAAATATGCCAGTACCCTATGGGTTAAGATAATTCCATGAAACTTTAAAGCTTAAGATACGACATAATCCATGTGGCAGGTGGACAATGGATCACTTTACAACAAAGGTCAATGATCAGAAATTTCAAGGGGTGAGGAAGGATGTGCTGTCCTAGGAAACATCTTCAGTGTTTAATTATATACACTATGCAACACTGATTTAAGCTATTGGGCATTAGAAAGAATAGGCACTGTGACTTTTTTAAGCCAAACAGTTGTAATTAATCATTGAAATGAAGAAAATATGAAATGAATTCTACAAAACGCTGTATGGCCTGCCTATCTAAATGGTATTTTAGCACCAGACTTAAAATATTTGTCATAAGAATGTTTTGTGCTTGTCCTATCACAAATAATTATAGGAGATTTCAATTTTTGAAAAGCTATTGTAAGAATAAATATACATATAAGTATTTTTTACATATTCTGCCTTTTTTTCCTTTGTTCACCTTTTCTCTAGGAATATGGATGTAACCAAGTTTAATGAAGTTAAGATCTTAAAACTTGAAATCAAACAACAATATTCAGCGATCTTTGTTTTGGCTTCTTCTCCACCAAGCAACTCAAAGTATATTGCTAGTGCCATTGCTGATATTGAATAACAGTAAAAGCTTTATTATAGCTTGCATATCAATCGAGAAGAGTAAAGACATAATGTAGTCATATTTCAGGGCATGTTACTATGTGCATCAATCAATGCATCTGTCTTTCTTTAATAACAGCAGGTTCCAATGATTCTTCATTAAAATCATTAATTTTTATTTGATGAGTCACTATTATTTGTTGAAAGATAATGAGGACTATTCACACCACAGAACTGTCATATGTATTATTCTGTATTCAGGAAACTGCTTGCTATATATTATAATATGCCATACCACATTGCAAATGTGCCCAAAAAAATCACTACAAATATTTTTTTAATGTCCCCCATATATACAGTTGTATAGGAGTGTTTGGATGAAACTTCACTAGTGGAAATTAAGGTGAAAATTCATCAAGTAATAAACACATTAATATATTTCCTTGAGAGGATATGTCAAGCAAATTGATACAGAATGAACAAAAAGGGATGAACTGCTGGAGCTTATACAACAGTTTAAGTCAATATCCTCTTTAAATCTGAATATTACCTTTTGTACCTTCCTAGCACTAAAATTCAGGAAAATTTTTTTATAACAAAAACCATGAATTTCTTTAAAAGATGACTTTAATATCTGAAGTTACTTACTTTTGACTCTTGGTAGAGGAAATAAACCAAATATGTTCACTTATCAATACCAGTCAATACCTCAAGGAATCTGTGACCTTCCCTAGACCAAGACTCTAAGAGCCCAAATCTATATAAAGAAAATTTAGTAATATTCTCATTTAGCCACCTCATATTTCACTTGCTTTTAACCACTAATTTGGGAACAAATTCAAAGATGCATGTTTTTTGGTTGTCATGAAGTATAAATTGGGATTTCCTCCCAATGTTTATTATGCAATTTTCAACAATGCAAAAAAGTTGAAATACCCACCCACATAGGGGTATTTTTAAAAGCTGTGAAATGGGCCATCTATTCTTTTTTATGTAAGTAATATCACTGAAAGAGAAAAATGCCTGTTCATAGACATTTAATTATGTCTGGCAATTGGGCACAGAGTTGAGCAAAATGATAAAAGACTATTTAAATTAAGGGAAGATGAGGAACAATTTATTAGTAATATATAGCTTAATTATGGATGAATCTATATTAGGGTGGAATGATTCAAATACAATTTAAAATAGTATTCAGTAGAAACCAACTATCACCAACTAATACGGAGAAAAAGGAAACATTTTTGAATCTCATTAAATTATGGTTAAATGTGGGTAGAACATTGCCAATGGATGTAGCTGGAAATTACTGTTTTGACACAATCTTTGTTCCAAAATGTGGGAGGTATGTCACTAGTAGTATTGGCTTCTGCACCAAATATTTAAAAAGCGAGCTTATTTAAAGAAAAATGAGGCAAATAATCATACAAATGTAACAGACTATGGCAGAAATTATAAAAGTAGTTGTCAAATGCCTAAAGTAAGAGAAATATTATTATAATGGTTGTTAGACAGCCAAAGAGAAGATATTAAACATAATAAAGTCCTTCAATGTACTGTAGCTATTATACTTCTCTACTTATTAAAAACTAATTTCTAGGATTCTCTCACCTAAAATTTGAACATGTGCCTACAGATTTTGTTCATACATGAAAGCTCTAAAAATGACCAAGAGTCCCATTTCCTTGAGAACCGACAATCTACTGAATGAACTATTTTTATTTATGAAAAGAAGTGGGGCAAAGTATTTTAATTCCTTCCCCTAATTCAATGCAAGTCTGTAATTTGAAAATCTTCTTCTATAATATAATAAATTACCATCACAAACAAATAGTGTGATTTTGAAGTCATAAAAACAGCAGGTGGATAAATATAGGTTGTGATTGCTTAGAATATAAAGTTAGTACTGTATCATTGAAAGTCTTAAATTATTGGCACTTGACTCCCCTGCAGACTATAGGAGTAAATTTCCTCATCTATCATAATGCCACAATAGTCTTTATAGCAAATGTAGAGTCTAGGATAGGTGACTGGAGTCATCATATTCGGCAATATGAACCATTTGAAGACAGATTTTCTCAGTGAATGAGTTGAACAAAAGATTAAATTCAACCGTAGGAGTTTTGAATGTTCATTTTATCCCAGCATTTTTATACAGTTTAAATAATTCATATTTCCTCCTCACCAACCCCCTCCTTTTTGCTTTCATAATCTTCCAGGGTGGGAAAGAAGGGGAAGAAGGTAGCTAGCAGGAAAAAGGAAAATATCTGATCTCACCATGCTAAATACAGACACACAACACACACACACACACACACACACACACGAGAGAAAAAACTTTCCAAAATACTTTTATGTGCTTTATAATTCAACTATTACAGTGTTCTGTTATTTGATTTTACTAAACTCTGTTTGTAAAATAATAGATTTCTATGTGAAATTTCAAGCCACTTCAAAGAATTTTATTTTATACATTTGATTATATGTCTTCAGTCTTTATAAATATCACAGCTGTTGTACTAGAATAACTGAGGCCCATCCTTTTATTTTACCTCAAGTATCTTGTAGTTAGAGACAGACTGGGACCACACCTTTTTCTTCTTGTATATATTTTGCTATAGCCTACTAAGACGTAGGATAAAAGTAAAAGTCAGACTTCCCTAACCTGTATATGGGAACTTATATTTTTATTGCTTCTAACAATTTTTGGTGCTTTATATTGCATTAAAAATTTAATTTTTAATCTAATTTCTCAGCCAGAATCATATTAGCCATATTAACCTCTAGCACCATGATGGGGATACTAATGGACCATGGCTAATAGACCAGAGTGTAAGTAGCCCTACAATTACTTTACTCAATGTAGAGTCTCTGTAACAGAAAGGAATATGAGACTAACAGAAAGATTTGGGTATTGAAGAAAAGTTTGGAATTAAGAGGTCAAAATCATATATATTCACTGTAATTTTACTTCCAATAGTGACCAGAGATCTAGAACTCTATTATGGTTGCAAGAGCATCCATCACAGTCATGTAAGCCAGATGTCATTTTTAGCTGGACAAAAGAGAGTCCTAATTCAAAATATGGTAGGCTGCTAGTGAATTTTTTAAATTACTATAATTCAACAAGATTCATGTGGAAGATTCATGTGGAAATTGTCTATACCCACATAGGACATGAAATCTGTGAAAATCACTAGAGCATATCCCCATTTGGAGTTCCTTGATTAGGAATTCCTATTCTAATTCAAGTCGATGAAAAGAGGAAGAGAGTTTAAGTTAATATTAAATAAAACAAACCTTCTCCTTAAATTCCATGTCCATCCAATTTGTTTTTTAAAGTGGCAGTCTCGTAAGTAAAAAAAATGGAATTCATTTTGTTCTGAGTTCCAGTCCAGTTAATGCTCCCTAGTTTGTTAACTGTTCAAATAAAACTAGAAGGGAAGGTCAGTTTATTTTATTGTTCCCAAACACCCAATTATCCAAAATATCAGATAGTAACTTCCTGTATTTTCCATAACCAAACCTTCCAAATCCTTCACAAAGTGCATCCCATCGCTTGGGACCTGAATCCAATTTCATCTTATTCTCTTGAGAATCTTATAACATTGACTATTGATCCTTTAATTTACCTCCATTTTCAAACTCTTCTTTTCTATTGCATTCTTTCCACCAACAGTCAAGCAAGTTCAAAAGTTCCTTTCAGTCTTAAAAAAAAATCTTCCCCTGAAACCCCTTCCTTGGTTTTTCCACCTCTCTCTCTGCAACTCCCTCTGACACTCCTGCTGATGCACTGGCTTCCTAACACTTAAACGTTGGCGTTCCTCAAGGAAGATTCTCTACTTTCTTCTCATTACTTCATCTTCTTTCCATAAGTGATCTTCACATCCATGGCTTCTTTATCCATTGATATACCGACATATTTTAAGTACAAATTTCTGATATTGGTATTGGATTGGGATCCCTAGAAGCAGACCCCAGGATAAGAATTTGAATGTGAGTAGTTTATGTTGAAAATGATCCAGGAAATACCAGTAGAGGAGTGGGGAGTGAGAAAGGGAAGGAATCCAACGGAGGGTGTAGAGTCAGCCAGTTTTCACTGTGAGCTAGATCCAAGATCCCACCTAAAAAGGTCTGGGACAAGTTGATCCAGCACTATAACATCCCCAGACACCCTTTAAAGAATGTTGCCTTAACAAGTCTTTTTTCCTGTCTGAATATAATATGGGTCACATTGATATATGCAGTAACTCTGAATACGCTGTGTTTCTGTCGCTCCTTCTATGGAGATGTAATGTATATGTAATTGATTCAAATTGCTTCAAAAGACTGTATTACTCTATCTCCAGGGAAGAGGAGAGATGAACACTTATTGGACTTCAATAATAGATTATTATTATTGTAAGTAATATGGGCCACATGGATTATCGGACAGATCTACACCCTTTGAAACTATAATGGGAAAGTATTGCTTCCTTCCTTTTAACAGGCTGCTTATCTGCTCTGCTTATTTAAGAACATATTCCTGGTTTTTGGTCCATCTTCTTGTCTCCTGTTTTAAGGCAGCACATCTTCCATTCCACCAATTTCTTTTCTTCCAAATGATCTTCCCAGAGCACTTTGTCATCTTACCTCCATCTGCTAAGTCCCCTGGCCAGTGACAACTGAGTGCACCCATATTGCCTGCTTATGCAATCAGTGCTGTGAGATCATGATAAACAATAATAAAATTAACTAAACGGTGTGGGGGGGGTGGAATATGGCATATATAGGAAATAACACTGCTGTGACTACAGGCACAAAGTGGAAAGTAGAAGAAGCCTGAAAGATCGTGCTTTCTACTAACAAAGGGATAAAAGCACTCTGCCTCCCAAAAGATAATAGCCACTCATTAATCCAGGAGGCAGTGTGGTTTATCGCTTATGTGAGTAGGCTGTATCATCAGCCTGCTTACGTGAGAACCCCAGCACTACCAATTTGCTAGATTCGTTTCCATCCTTAAAAAGTAGAAATAATAATAGCACATACTTTATAGTGCTGTTATATAGATCAAATGATATATTCCTTGTAAAGCATCAACCACAGTCCCTGACATATAGGGGGTACCCGATAAATACAGGGTGTTGTGAATAAATAAATCCAGTCAGCATCTGCCAGTCATGATTTTCTCCCAGGCACATGTCCTGTATGTGACTGACACTGAAGCATCTGCTCAATTTCTTTTCTCTGGCAAAAAATAAAAATAAAAAATAAAAAGGAGCAAAGAGAGGGGCTCCATTTGACATGTCCAAGTATCCCTACTCAGTCTTTCCAAGGCCCTATTTAAACTTCACCAGACATGTCCAATTCCAAAAGGTATAGGTAACATATACCTCCCATTTCCCCAGTAGGATCCAATATGGTGGTTGCTTTTGTGGAACTCTCCTTCCAAGGAGGAATGTAGAATTGCTTTTTCATTTTAACCAAATAAATTGCTCTTCAAATTTTAATTAAATATCAATGTGTATGCATTGATGTATTTGGTCCACTGGCAACTCCTCTATCATATTGCACACATTGCCCTTTAGTCCTAACATTATTATCATATATGCCTGGAGAATAAGAGTCCTAAGATTAGGGACTGTCTGGTTCAGTTGAAGTCCATGGACAACATGGGCACTACACATCATATCATGCTTACTTGCGAGCTGCAGATCTAGATGAGATGTCTACTCTTGGGTTCCTGGGGTTCTTTCCCTTACACTCACTACTTGGTTGTAACAGAGTCCCTGCAAAGAGCTGAACCCCTGATAGAGATGTCATAACATGGGGTAAACCTCAAAGAGAAACAGAATTTTCATGTTTAAAATAAAAGGGAGACTTTACTCCTCACATATTGATTTATTTAGATTTGCAATTTTTTCATTGAGTGGTTGCTGGATTTCTTAAGTGTATACCTAAGGCTTTGAGGTCTTACTTCCAAAATTAAATGTCAACTATGAAAATGGAAATCTTCAGTTAGCAATTTAAAACATGAAATAACAATATTCGATTTTGCTTTAAATTTTTCTTTTAATAAAGGGCCAAGTATAATATTTATACGTATGGGAATAGATATACGTATTGATGCATACACACATGTGTATATATGTGCGTCGCTTAACCACAGGTAGACATTCATCAGGTAATACATCACCTCTGAAACTTCACCACTTCTGGAGTGTAAATGCAAGAGTTGGGCACTGCAGGTACTCCCCGTTGTGAGTTATGGTTTACATAATAATTTGCTCAGCTGAGTAGCAGTCTAATGATTTGCAATCCGCAATGCTTTCTCCTGATTCAGCTGATGTCTCAGCTTCTTTACAGGATTCATTAAGTAATTTTTTGATATTTATGTTCCACTCTTGTACTTTATTTTCTAGCACTGTGGTTAACATGGAGGAAATCCCTGACAGCTAAGTTTAATCACCACAAAAAAGAGACTCAGTTCATTGCATATTTGTTTATGTTTTGTTATTTGAAAATTGCCTGGAAGTGAAGAGTGCATTCGGAGCCAATCCGTTGTGTTGCTGTGGTGGTGGTGGTAGTTGCAAGGTGGGCAGTGTGAAAGTGCATCAGGATCAAAGCAGTGGCAGCAAGGAGCAAGGAGGTGAGGCTGAGATCAGATTCGAACTGCTGTTCATAGCAGCCAGACAGGAAAAGTAAAGAATTGAAAGAAATTAATCTCAGTAGACTTTGAAACTCTGTGTTCAGGACAGACAAAGACATCAATAGTGAGCAGTAAACAGCTGGTGAGAAGAATGAATGCTGTAGAAATTAGACATCATCCCTAGTCTGACTCTCATATGGAAGGAGCAGCCAAAGAAATGGCTTTTAGGAGGAAATCATGTTTCCAAGTTATATGAAAGTAAATCAGATTCATTCCTCAAATGAATGTCCTTCATTTTCTTATAATTCCCAAACTCCAGACATGCTACTGCCTTTGCAACGCCTTTATCCTCACTCTCTTGTGTACCTGGGGATGATAGGAAAACCACTGTGCTGAACACACAGTCTTTAATTAATGTGAGCTATGCTTATTTCTGAGTATATGCTAAACATTGTATTGCCAGAATTCAGAGAAAGCTTACACCAAATGCAAAAATGTTTACTTCTGCTATTTAGGAAGCTTCTCTCGTTACTAAATAGTTTCCTTTTTTATTTTATTTTATTTTTTCAGGGACCCAAGATTCATTGTTTATGCACCACACCCAGTGCTCCATGCAATACATGCCCTCCTTAATACCCACCACCAGGCTCACCCTTCCCCCCTCCCCTCTCCCCTCCATGACCCTCAGTTTGTTTCTCAGAGTCCACAGTCTCTCATGGTTCATATCCCCCTCCGATTTACCCCAATTCACTTTTCCTTCCCTTCCCCTAGAGTCCTCCATTTTATTCCTTATGTTTCACAAGTGAAACCATATGATAATTGACTTTCTCTGCTTGACTTATTGCACTCAGCATAATCTCCAGACCCAACCATGATGATACAAAAGTTGGGTATTCATCCTTTCTGGTGCCTGAGTAATTGTCCATTGTATATATGGACCATATCTTCTTTATCCATTCGTCTGTTGAAGGGCATCTCGGTTCTTCCCACAGTTTGGCGATTGTGGACATTGCTGCTATGAACACTGGGGTACATATGGCCCTTCTTTTCACTACATCTGTATCTTGGGGGTAAATACCCAGTAGTGCAATTGCAGGGTCATAGGGTAGCTCTATTTTTAATTTTTTGAGGAATCTCCACACTGTTTCCAAAGTGGCTGCACCAACTTGCATTCCCACCAACAGTGAAAGAGGGTTCCCCTTTCTCCACATCCTCTCCAACACTTGTTGTTTCCTGTCTTGTTGATTTTGGCCATTCTAACTGGTGTAAGATGGTATCTCAATGTGGTTTTGATTTGAGTTTCCCTGATGGCTAGTGTTGATGAACATTTTTTCATGTGTCTGTTGGGCATTTGTATGTCTTCTTTGGAGAAGTGTCTGATAATTACGTCAAAAAATGGGCAGAAGACATGGATAGTTTCCTCTCTTTTTTTTTTTTGCTGGATTATGAATTTGACTTGATTTTGGTGTGGAGGTATTGGGAAATAGAATATTTCAAAAATATTTTTGTCATGTCTGAAGTCAGGCTATTCGTTAACAACAGGTTTGGCTTTAAATAATGTCACAATATTTATTAGAACCACAATCTACATTTTATTAAAGAAACTGATTCTTTTAACATCAGATTAATTGTTGAACTATCTATTGAAAAGACCATAATTAGTCTGACTGACTTGTAGAAACTTAACATACAAGGATCATGTATAATATTTCTATCCTCCTTATTAGGAGCAACCAAAAGTGATTTTTCTATGGCTGTTGGTTGCCTTAGCTTGGGGAAAAAAAAAAAAAACAACCAGCAAATCCCTCTAAAAAGTCATGCCACTTCTGCATGTGGCACTAAAATTAGAAAATATGACAATTTTAGGCCCTCACATGGTTAGTAGGCCATCCATTGATACTGTTACGGCAATTAGGTATGAATGAAACAGACCTGTCTGGCCACAGATCTAGAAGGTTTTAGAGAAGCTAACAGTGTTTTATTTCTCCAGGGATAATCTGATTATCTTAATTATCCAGGATTACAACCAAGGACGAGTAGTCAGCGAGCCCATTCCATTAGAAATCTTCAGAAGATAGTGACCAACTTACCCTTAAAAATACTACCTGGAGCTCATTTGTCATTAAAAAAGGGGTTCTGGGGCAGCTCAGTTTTCCATTTTAACCTTGTAAAAAGAAACTGTTCAAAGCCTCCTGAAACTCTGCCTCATCTCTCACTCACTTCCAAATTACATCTTTGCTCTTGGTCTCAGCTTTGGAATTTTCTCCCAAGCATCTCCCTGGATTGCTTTGTCTCACAGCAGGTGCACATGCTAATAGCCACTACTGTTGCTGATCCCATCATTTTTCACCTTATTGCTTTGATTTATTACTGTTTTGAGTTTGAATTTCGATTCCATTGCATATTCCATTGCATACTAATGAGACTTTCTGCCTCAAAGGTGTATGGCAGCCCCCCTTTTTTCCAACTTCATATGTTATTTGTATAAAGCTGATTTACATTAGCCAATTTTTTATACAATGACCTCTCTCCCCCTCTCCCTCTCTCTTCCCTTTCATTTTTAACTTTCTACCATTACAACTACAGAAAAATTGAATTTGGAAGTATGCTCTCAGAATTTTCCCCTTATCATTATATTTTCTATGAGCTACCACTGTTCATTTTCACAATATTTTAGTTAGCACGTACAGTGTTACATATTCCAAACATTGGAATATGTAGGTGAAAATAAAATACAACTTATGCCGTTAGGGAGCTAACAATTCAGTAGAGATGTGATCAAGAAAATGGACACTTACTCTACAAGGGAATAAATCATATAATGCTGTAGTTGAGGTGCAGCGCATAGAGGAAACCACCCTCTTTGAGTAAGTCAAGGAAGGCTTCACCGAAGAACTGATATTGATCTGACTTTTGAAAGAATACAAACTGACTAAATGCACTCAAGACTGAGGTTGACAATGAAGACTTTATTAAGGAAGTACAGCATCAAAGACAACAAATGAGAAAATGGGGCACATTTTAGGAGTTGTAAGTAGTTGGTATAGGTAGTATATGAGTGGATAGTTCTGTTCCTTAATTTTAAATTAAGCTGGGGTGTCTAGGGGCTGATCATGAATAATTTTGTATTTAATCCTACAAAGATTAGATTTTTATTAATAAGTTGAATACCAAAAGACTCACTTGGAGAGAAAGTTAAATACACACACACACACACACACACACACACACACACACACACACACACACGCACGTATGTATTCCCAGAATGTACTTTCTCAAAAATTCTAGCTCAGTTGCCTAAGGTGAGCACTGGGATTCTCCATTTTTTAAAAATCCCCCTATGTGAATTTTGGACCATACCACAAAGAGAAGTCTTTGAAGAAACCTGAGCAAGGAAGGTAGTTACATAATCAGAAAAGCATGTCGAATACTTTGGTAATATTGTAGAGAATGCCAAAACAACTATTTGGTCAAGTCATTCAAATGACTGATCAGCACAGTAAAAATATTTGCCAAACTCATTGGCCAATTCAGTCTGAAAGGCGACCCAATGGTTTGACTTAGAACAATTTAAAAGTATTTCTCTGGGCTTATCATTCTACAGAATAGTGTTATTGTTTGTCTTTGGACTTCTTTCAGTAACACAACTCAATCTTCAAGTTTTGGTAGTTTATGCTCCAGAGATTATCCTTGGGTGACCTTCAAGTTTTGTAGCCTCCATATTTCTGTTAACCCAAATCAAGCATTCAGCATTGAAAATGATTTGAGCTTCTACTGATAATGATTTAACTGAATTTGTAAAATATATTCAATTTCATACAAGCTACTAAACTGGAGCCCAAGAGCTTTATCTAGTTACATGTGACTTTTAAAAATACTCTCTGATCTGATCTCATGTAATTGTGGCTTTATTAAACTATAGATGTCAGATCTAAAGTGTTTTTAGGGGGCATCTGGGTGGCTCAGTTGGTTAAGCATTTGCCTGACGCTCAGGTCATGATCTCGGGCTCCTGGCACCAAGCCTCTCTCACCCACTCAGGCTCGCTGTTCAGCAGAAAGCCTGCTTCTCCCTCTCCCCTGCCCTGTTCATGTTCTCTCTTTCTCTCTCAAATAAATAAATGTTTTTAGTACCCCACTGCATATCCCAAATACTCAAATCTTCCTATGCTATCAAATGTTCTTCCATGCATAAAAATATGATTTCTTTACTAAGAGGATTCATCTCAGCATATTTATTTTGACCTATAGTAGGATCCTCAAAATTTGGAATAAGGACCCCAACCCTGGAGTCCCTAAGACATGATCAGATGGTCTGCACTATCCTTTTTCTTCCAATTACATATCTCTGCAAGGCTGAATTTTCTCCATATATTTCAACAAAGACAAAATATCCAGTAGATTGAATACAGGAGCCAATATGAGAACTCAGCTGTATCTATTAAGCCAAATATTAAAGGGATTTGCAAAAATGTAAAACAATGTCATTTTTCATTAACTATCTTCTCTTTGCTTATTTTGTCATAATTATTCTCATCAAATACATTATGTGATCGTGTACTGTATTTATTGTTATTTTAAATAAAATAATGTATATTTAAATGTTCTTAGTTTTACTGTCTAATATGGTAAATACTGACAGCCATACCCCACATAAATCAAAGTTCTTTGGTGTCTTCAATAATTTTAGAAGCGAAAGGGTCTCATGATCAAAAAGTGTGAGAGGTGGGCGTCTGGGTGGCTAAGTGGGTAAAAGCCTCTGCCTTTGGCTCGGGTCATGATCTCAGGGTCCTGGGATCGAGGCCCACATCGGGCTCTCTGCTCAGCGGAGAGCCTGCTTCCTCCTCTCTCTGCCTGCCTCTCTGCCTACTTGTAATCTCTCTCTGTCAAATAAATAAATAAAATCTTTAAAAAAAAAAAAAGTGTGAGAGGTGCCTAGGTGGCTGAGTGGGTTAAGCACCTGACTCTTGATTTTGGCTCAGGTCATGATCTCGGGGTGGTGGGATTGAGCCCTGGGTCATGCTCCATGCTCAACATGGAATCTGTCCCTCTCCCTCTGCTTCTCCTCTGGTTACGTGTGCATGCTCTCTCTCAAGTAAATAAATAAATAATTTTAAAAAAATGTATGAGAAACACTGGTCTAAATAAAAAGGGAAAGATTCATGAAAATGCAGTATGTCTGGTAGCATTCAGTTCATTTGAGAAATTTAATTTTGATTTGTTCTCTCTTAAATCAAATTCCCTAGTCTTCACCTCTGAAGACTATATCTAGTGTAAAAACAAAAACAGTTCTTTCCAACAGTAGCAGTAACTGGTAAAAATATAAGTTGGTAAACAATGCCTAACCCTTAAAAACACTGGTTGCTCTTTCCTTGCAGAAAATTCCTATGCATGTGTGTGCGCACGTGCATGCGTAAGCATGGGTCTGCCAGACAGAGAGATGCGAGTCTGAAAGGATGGGACAAAAAAATTACATTTCCAAGGTTTTCTACCAAGTGGATATTTTATTGCTGTATGTGGCCACACCAGGTCAAGTGCCCCCCTTAAGGTCACTTCCTGCTCCATGTTCTTATAAAATCTTTTCCAATATTGCTACATATGTTGCCTTCTGGATTTTCTTCTAAAAGAATTCTTCTTTTCTTCTAAAAGAATTCTTTGTTTACAGTGATTTTCAGAAGACATATATGCATATTTATGTGTGTATATATAGCATACATATTTACATATGTATGTATAATGTGTAAATACATTATATTTATACACATTACATGTATATACGTATATATATCTTTTCCAACCAACTTTTATTTTCTGATCCAATTTCTAATTTCTTAACATTACTTTTCATCATTTGTCAGCTCTCACTGGTTTGTTTTTCCATTTAAATGTACAGATTTCATTAATTAATTTCATCAATTTCAATAATGTATTAATACATTATTATTTACTCCCTCCTATGGAGCATTAATGAAGATATTTAATAAGAACAGACAAAAACCAGGCTTTCAAATTTTTCACTAAAAATCTCTCTTCCCCATGATGTATTGTCAGGTACTGTTGCCCATTTATCATTACATTGCAATACATGCAACAGTGCTTACATTCAAACAATTTGAATTCATTTTGCAAGTAAGATTTTGTTAGGCTCTGCATAAAATGGTTCACTAAAGTCAAGATAGAGCACCTACGTCTTTATAGGAAAATCTGTTTCTTTGCCAACTTTTAACTCTTCTTTTCAGAACCCTACCTCCTCTCCACACCATCTTCTGCCACTACCCACGATCTCTTTTTGTTGAGAATGACCAGTTTAGTCCAGTTATTAACTGTAAGTTATTCATCACCCCAAGTTATTTGGATGTGGGTTCCTTTTTAAAGGAACCTTAAAGGAACTTCTAAAGGAAACTTAAAGATTGGAAACCTAAGCTTTCTGACCCAAAACATTGTCTTTTCCTGCTAGAGACCATGGGCTTATTTCTCTTACTCATTTTCTCTTCATATATGTATCCAGAATATTGAGGCCACTTTTACACATTTTGCAATTAATTTATGGTACCCTTGGCTGGATTCTTGCCTTTTTAATACCCTATCCACCATCCTTTCTGATTTATTCCGTGGGCCGTGGGGCTTTCTTGATAGTACAGTGTTCTATGGCAGGAACTGCCACATAGGTAGAGACAACTGATGTCAAGAATAATTTAAAACACAGTCCATAAGCCTCATTACTTAACTTGAAAGCTAAAATCCCCAAACTAGGTCCTGTCTTCTTGATGGAAAATGAGGGAATAAGATAGGTAAATAATTACAGAGAAATAAAATTTACTCTCAGTTGACAGGGCAGGAAAGCCATATCTCTTTGCCTAATCTCTGCCCACAGGAGAGGGAGAGAGGTGATAACATGGCAAAATTAGGTCACAGTCAGGGTTTCAGCCCTAAAACAGATATCCTACTTATTTTGAGAACATGGCAATAGCATCTTTTAGGTAAATCTTAACATTATATTTTACGATAAAAATATTCCTTAAGAAGGGCATACTAATAGTTGACTAGAGCTTATTATAAATCAATACCCTACCTCCCTGAAAGGACCTGTATTCCAAAGGGGCAGGAAAAGCAAATGAGCAAATAAAGAGCTGAGAGGGTGAGGTGTGGGAAGGAGAAGAGTTGAAGTTTATGTTTTAGGCACAGTTCTGCAAGAGCCAATGTTCTGAGAAATATCGGGAAGAGAAGGCATCTAATTTCGGAAAGTTGAATAACTCGAAAAAACTGAACCAGGGTCAGGATGGTGAAGCAAACTGAGCCCCAGAGCTAGTCAACAGAATACTATAGGGGACAAGGGTCCACCATTCATTTACTTCTTTACTCATTCCTCATATATCCATCCATCCACCCAACAGTATTCTTTAGCATCTTTTAGACTTCAGGTGCAATTCTAGAGGCAGGAAAGAATACAAACCTGATACAAAGTAATCAGACTTTGCTCTTAAGTAGTTCACAATATAATGGCATTGCTTCCAGAAAGCTGAGTAGAACGATTAGAGTCCAGGATATGGAAGCAGTTTCAGAAATGTCAAAAGACTCCAAAGAGAATCAAACAATTACCCAGGGATTTAGAGAACTAGAGAACTGATCACTCTGTTTGTCCTTCTGTACAGGTGATTGGAAGAAGAAAAGGGGCCAGGGGCATCAATGCGGGTATTGCCTTAGAGAACTCTTGCCTGCTGGCCTGGTCCAGGAAATTCAACCACTCTATTCTGTGGAAGCAATCCAATTCTGCTTCAGGTCTTAGTTGAGCAAGAACAAAAGGGACAATGCCTTCTTTAACTCTCTTGTGTTATTATAGAACCCCAGTTGGAGGAAGGGAAAAGAAAAGCAGTTGCAAACACAAAAGCAGAATCAAGTTATGCTGATGCTGAATTGATTTTAGTATTTTTGCAGTGCGATCAGAGGCCAGAGTGGACTGTATGATGGTCTGCCCAGGAATCATGCTTAACTTAAATTGCAGGACAAGGCATGAAAGAGTTATAGTCTCTAAGAGCAGCTATTTGAGCAATGGCAGATAGTTGGTGAAAGAATGCCCCTGCTTCTTGGCACTTCAGTTGGAGTAACAGAGAATGATCTTACATTGTCTACCAGTTTTCTAGAGAGCCTGACCTTTAGTTGTTGTCAGGTAGCTGACTGGATACCACACCTTCACTGGCTACCTTCCTTTCCCTGATTTAGTTCCCTAGTTTCTTACCTGGTTTCCTACCAGGGACCATCTTCCAAAGAAACCATTCCTAATTGAATGCTCATCTTAGGGTCTGCTTTTAGGGGAACCCAAACCAACACAGAGGCCATGCCTTGAACTTTTGCATCCATATTTGTAAATAATGTTTTAAAAGACCAGCCTGAATATAACCTCTTTAGATTTTTTCCCTCAACTTAGCCACGGTTAAACAATCATTGAGTCTTTTCATTCCAACAGTATTGCATTTTATTATGGAAAGCAGTAATTGTTATTTTAAATAACTGGGTGACCCACTGGCCCAGTTTTAGTGTCATCTGCCTTAACCTCTTCATAGAACTAATTCAAACACCCATTCTTTATGCAGTAGAAAGGTGAATGACCTCCTCAAGATTACTTTGATGTCTGTGGGTTTAGAATTTTCTGGTCTCTACCTCCAGGTTCTAGTGAATGCTGAATTCTTGCCCCTGCTCTGCAGTTTGTAGCTGTTACTTTATATCCACCCTGCTTTTAACCCATATCTGCAACTCATCCCTTTTTCCTAATTTCCACCAGAAAGGGGAAAAAATACAACTGGTAGTCATTCATTTATTCAAAACAATATTTCTTGAGCATAAGTGCTGCTCTGGATATCATTCTAGGCCCTGGGGAAAATGAGTAAGACTGATATAGGGTATCTGTTTGCTGTGGCAGACTTATTATAAACACTATGTCCTATTTCTATTGGAACAGTACTATGACTGATTTAAAAGTCATTTTCCCATTTATTAATTCATTTATTGAGCATTTATAAATATATGCTATGCATGAGGCATGTTTTTTGAAGCTATAGGGATGAATAGTCCCTGCCCTCAAATAACTATTGTTGCCCAACAAATATGAAGTATTCTGTCATCCTCGGAAAAGTCCAGAGTTGGGAAGGTCCTTCATTTTCCATCTTCTGCCTTTTAGGGTTTTAGACCCAGCCCAGGCTGATGGGTGGCCAACAAGAGGGCTAAGAATCCAGGCTACCAAGATATGGCTAAAGAGGCCCAATGGATTCAGGATCAGGAAAAGGGCTATAGAGATCACCTAGGTAGCAATAGTGCTACCTCAAGTGAAGCTGGAACATTAGGAAATAGGAACAAAGCCTAAGGAGGTGGTTAGATCAGTGGCAATACAAAGCCACACAAAATAAAACTCATACAGTCCTCTGAGAGCAGTTACCAGAGCAGAATGTTGAGTGACCCAACAGTGGTGACCTGGCGACTCTAATTTTCCAGTCCTTGTTATGAGTATATTCAGCCCATCATTTTTGTTTTCAAAAGCTTGATTAAGACAACTGATTATGGTATCATCAGTGCCAATATAGCTGCTACAAGGAATTTATTGGCAATCCAGCTAATTGGGTAATTTGGAATATGCTTGAATAGGTCAAACCTGAGATACCCTGATTAGTGGTTTGTGGCTTTCCTATTCAAGTTGTAATCACTCTCCTTGCTCAGAAGAATGAATGTCCTTGTGTATAATAATGAGCCAGTTGATTTTCTCTTAATTGAGCTCTTAGTGTAACTGGACCCCCTCATTCACTGGGAGTTGGCTCTCAGCTCCCCTTTCCTCTAGTTAGGAGACACCAGTACTTTAGTAGGTATTGTATTGTTCTTTTATGCTTCATGAATCTTGTTGTCTTTATGATACTGTGTAAGTTCACAGAAGAAACTTGAGATGGCAACTGTAAGTATTAATCTTAAACTATGTTGGGGTAATACAGTAGCAAGTCTATCCTATTTTTCTTATTGACCTTTCTCCCCTCTATTTCTTTTTTTTTTTTAAGATTTTATTTATTTATTTGACAGAGAGCACAAGCAGAGGGAGCAGCAGGCAGGAGAGAGGGAGAAGCAGACTCCCCACTCAGCAGGGAGCCTGATGTGGGACTCCATCTCAGGACCCTGGGATGATGACCTGAGTTGAAGGCAGACGCTTAACTGCAACTAAGTGATTAAATTTCCCAGTGATTAAATCTCCCATTCCTCTCTTACAGGGCATTCATATCTACCATTTTTCCCTACATATCTTCCCCATTTCATTTCTCTTTTCCACTAGTAACTTACTCAGTATGAAAGTAAATATTTGAACTTATACGCTTGTTGCCAATTTAGTAACATCTTATGTTCAGCCACTGTCTATATTTTTTAAGTGTTGTATTTCTTCTTATGCTATAAATCTATAGAGACTACACAGAATGACATTATGTTAAAAATAACAAACTTTCAGTGACTCTTGTTCTTTTAAAGTGGTTTAAAGATAATTTCCAGTAACTTATCAAACTAATGAAAGACATTCATGTGAGAATATTTGAGAATACAAGGAAATTAATATGCTAGTTTAGTTTAAATTTTGGTGAATCTAGGAATTATAGGTAGCTTGTTAAAAATGTAGCCTTTCTAGGCTTTTATTGCAGAAATATTAATTTAGTAGATCTGGGGTGATCCCAAGTCAGAAGGTTTTTGTTTTTTAAGAAGTTGCCAGCTGACTCTCATATGATAAAGTTTGAACATCATTGCTCTATTTTGTAGAAATAAATATGTTGTTTTGTTGCTTTGTTAAAATATCTGGAGGTACAAAAAAGTATTTGCAGAAATACCCTGTACTGAACTATTGGTTAGCATTTGCTGCATCATAGCTCCTAAACTTAATGACTTAAAACAATAAGCAAAGTCTGTGAGTCACTTGGCTAATCCTTCTGATCTGGGTCGCCCACCTCAGCTCAGGCCAGATGACCATGGGTGGCCTTCCTCACGTCTTGTGGTTGTCTTAAAGTCAGCTGGGACAACAGGGATGATTGGGGTACATGTCTCTTGTTATACAGAATGCAAGCCAAGGCTTCTTCATATGGCAGAGTTAGTGTTCCAAAGAACAGCAAGAGTGGACAAGCCCCACTGCATAAATACTTTTCAAGTCTCTTGTTCAGTAATGTTTGCTATTATCCTGTTGGTCAAAGGAAGTCATATGGTTACTACAGAGTCAAGATGTGAGGAACTACCCAAGTGTGTTGATTCAGAAAGGTGAGTTATTGCAGCTATTTTTGCAACAATATAATTTCCATGCTCAGCTGAAAATGCAATTGACTTATGAGTGTCTGTTTGGTAGAGACAAAATTTATTTTTGAGATCAAAGATCTGGGTTAAACCAGCATTCCACTTAGTAACTAGAAAATGGGTATGCCTTTTATCTTCTCAGTTTCACTTTCTTCATCTATAAAACGTGACTACTACTACTACTAATATCTACTTTATAGAGCTTTTTAGAGAATAAATGGTACAAGAATGCTTTGTAAACTACAAGTGCTCCAAAATTCAAGGTATTTGTAGATGTATATGCTTAATATGAGTACTCCCCACCCATAAACAAATTATTAAAGTATTTGTTAAATCATTAAGCTTCCTGATATTTCTGTGACTTGACTTCTCTAAGTCTAATCCATCCTCAACCTGCTACTAGAGTTATTTTCCATAAAAGCCAAAACTGTCACGTCATCCAACACTTTAGTAAATCTCTGATAGCTTTCCATTGCTTATATAACATAAGCAGAATCAGCATATGAAGACAGTCTGGACCCATTTCCCTCCCTGCCCAACCTCCTTGATTCCATTAAATTTTATGTCATTCCCTTCACACATCAGAACTTTACTATTTTGAGCTCTATCTATTCTATTTCCCCCAAACTAGAATGCCCTCATCCTGCATCTTCACTTCTACTACCCTTTAGCCCCCAAATCAAATATTCCTTCCTCGTTCCGCAAACATTTAGTGGACCAAGAAGATTACTTGAATCCTCCTATGTTAATTGTTCTTTAAGATTCCCAAAAGACTGTTAAAATCACAAGCACTTACAACAGAGTATTAAAACTTAGGTGTGTATGTTGTCTATCTCCCCAGCTAGACTGGAAGCTTCTCTAGCACCAAAAATATTGCAGATTCTCAGTTTATAGTTTTGAGTAAATGAATGAATGAATGAATATTTGACTCCTTTATCCCTTCCCTGGTTGGCCAGATTTGCTTTGATACTTAACTAATCATGCTCAACGCCCTGGATTTCCTTTTGTCAGCCCTGACTGCAGACTGAAATATCTATGTTCTTGACCAGTGTCCATCCTCACATCTGAAAACAAATTACTTATGTCTTCACCTCAGGTTACCTGCCAATATTCTGACCCAGTATCTTATTACTTCCTACTTGAGAGAGTTAACTGCTTAATTTTTACTACCCTTGAAGTTAGAGTGATGCCATCCAAATGTAGTGATGATCCAGGGAATAAGGGAGGAACTGATATTTTTTGTGACTGTGCCTACTATGAGCTTTACAAAAAAAATATTTTTCTCTCAAATGCAGCTATAAACTGTGACCTATACAGATTAAATAACTTACCCAAGGCACATAGCTAAATATGCAACATTGAATCTTAATCCAGTTTTGTCTAACCAAAAACAAAACAAAACAACTCTTCTGATCTTTAACTCTACCATGGTAGTTTGGCAACATACAGGCTCATGCTATAGCTAGTAAAAGTTTACATTTGTCTAGTTTGACTATAAATCTAGGACCTTAATACCAAGACAAATATTAAGAAGTTGTAAATCAATTTAAAATACAGCATCTAGACACAAAATCATATGTTGATGGTATTATATTAATAGTTATTTTGGCTCTCAAGTTTCTAGTTTATCCGATGTTTTAGAATAAATATGATAGAAGAATAATAGGGTCACTTCAAACAAAACGCTATACAACTTCAGTCCCTCTGCTTGAACTTCTAAGTTCAAGATTTTATCTCCCTTCTAGGCAAAAAGAAAACTTTTGTTTTCATTTTTTACTAAAAATAATAATTATGGATAAAATGATACAGTTTAAAAGAACTGGCTCTTATTCCATCTCTGGAATTTCCCACCCTAGAAATCCTTTATTTCTTGGCAAAATATGACATAATAATTTGAAAGAAAGAAAGAAAAAAAAACGTAAGTGTTTGAGGCCAGAAGTTAATTGAATAAGACCTTAGATTCTGATGAGTTTGTGTTTTATGGTTGATTAACTTGTTTTAATACCAAAAAAAAATGCTTAGGAAACCCAATTATCATGCCACTTAATCTGAGTTATTGGCTGATTTCTGCTAGTTTCTGGATGTCTTACTGACCAAGTTATATTTCCCACTATGACGTACAAAAGAAACTGAGCTTTGGTTTGAAAAGAAAAATTTAGGTTCAGCATATGAATAATTGCCCCAAATCAGAAAGACTAAATTCTTAGCTTCTTAGATCCTAAGACCTAAGTTTACAGGTTCAGTTACCAATTTCCTCCTGGCCCTAAAATAAGATAGATAGTGTGAAAAAATTAAGGCCTTAAGATTTTTCTATAATTGACGTGTTTTCTACTAATATGGCTACTACCATCTGGTTGTTTTTTTTGTTTGTTTAAAACATAAGAAATAGCACAGAGGACCATAGGGGAAGGGAGGGAAATCCAAAGGGGGAGAAATCAGAGAGGGAGATGGACCATAAGAAACTACTGACCCCAAGAAACAATCTGGGGGTTTCAGAGGGGAGGAGGGCGGGGAGAGAGGTTAACAGGGTGATGGGTATTGAGGAGGGCACATGCTGCGATGAGCAGTGGGTGTTATACTTAACTAATGACTCATTGAACACTGCATCAAGGACTAATTATGTACTATACAGTGGCTAAATGAACATAATAAAAAAATTAAAATTAAAGAAAACAAAGACATTGAAGCCAACTGGCTGGTTATAAATAAAGAAGGTATAAGAGTTAATGCCTGAAATTGTGATGTCTCATTCTAGAGCCTGAAACAACTCATCAAAACAACTCATCATCAGCCTGAATATGCCACTAGTTCTGTCTCCACCGAAAGGAGTATCTACTTATAGGTTAGCTGAACATCTTTCTGCAGTTACTAAAGGAAAGCTAGATAGAGGCCTCCTAAAGGACTACTGGAAATTCTTCCATGATCCTTTAAAATAAGAATTCTTAACTTATTGTGGGCTCCACAGATGAGTTTTTAGGAAGCCCGTGAACCTCTCACCCCACAGGAGTTTGCAAAATTGTACTATTAATTTTTTGGGTGAAAGGCTCCACAAAATGTAGATTCTCACAGAAATCTGCGACCCATAAAAACTGATCAAGAATGAATACTCCTAAATTTCTTCAAACTTCTAGGCATAGATATTTTTCTGGGACACCACGAGGACCAAAAGAGTAACAGGTAAAACAGAGGAAGAATTAACTCTGGCTTTTTGTCGAGTACAAGTGGAGGCAACTTGGGACAACAGACTTGTAGGAAAGTGAGTTGACACACTGGTCAAAACAAAAGCTACTTTCAGAATTCGCAAAATTGCCATTCCCCAGATGAGTGATGCAGAACCCTATGTAGGATGGTTCTTCTCTCTGGAGTAACCCCATACTTAGCAGCAGATCTCAGGAACCACTGAGTTACTGAATTCTGTGTATTTAACTGATTCATGTTTTCTATTGATATTTAATTGAACAGCTGCATTGTATGTGAGGTGTAATGCCAGACCCTAAAGATATCATGGTAAACTAAACAAGAATTAGAGGGGAAGAATAAGCAAGACTTGATTCAGCCCAATTTGTAATGGTATTAGGATACAGTGAAAACTCTTTGAAAACTCTTTGAGCTGCTTTGTTAATCACAAATTCTCTGAAAGCCATAGAATTTTAGAGCTAACAAAAAACTTGATTATTACCTAGTCCAATCCTCTTATCTTAAATAAAGGAAGTAAGAGCCTTGTTCAGTGTTACTCATTCAAGATGGCAGTGGTGGATTTTCCTTCATCTAGCTCATTCATTTTTCTACTATTTTAAATTGTTCTTCACAACCTGTCTGTATTCCCTTTTATTTATAGAATCAACCAATTTCAGATATCCCTACATGCCCCCAAATACCTAGATGCCAACATACAATCCCTGGAACCCCTTCCTCTGAACATTAAGTCTCCCATTCCACATATCAAAAAGGAAAATAATTCAGAATCAATTGTTAGGTATATAGGCTGATGAAAGATGGGACCTGACCAATTCAAAAACTAGAATACTTTCACCGTTTAAGCTCAGCCTTTGCTCAGAAACAGAAGCATCCCTGGCTCTTTAAAATCATGGTCTCAACTGGTCCACTCCCTCATGATGTCATATATAGTTTGACGTTGTCTGGGCAACTTGGTAAACATACTGCTTCCTCCACTGTTTAATTCCCTTTCCTGAATAAGATCCTTAGGCAACCAGGCTTCATTAGTTCAGGTGCTAGCCTCAGGGAACTACTTGTTTTAATTAGAGGGATGAAATGGCATTTTAATTGTGCACAATGATTAATAAACATGCTGAGCTGCTGCATAATGATCTCCTGCGTGAAGAGCTTTCTCCCTATTCCTGATATCTACCTCCATTAACTGATTGTTATCCGGGCTGAGAGTTATCGAGCTCTTCCTCCAACCAAATTGTACGTTGTCTGTCCTCCAATTTCTTCTCTAATAATAATTATTAGAGCTAAGTCCCATTTTTTTTGTAGCAACAGAGACAGGACTAGAATGGAGAGAGCTTACAGAGTCTTGTATGGTCTATGTAATTTATTTCACTGAACTTCCTTGTGAAGGGGAGATAATAATAGGACCAACCTGACAGGGCTTTGCGAAGATTAAATGAGACAATTCATGCAAAGCGCTTAGCTGAGTGCTGGCCCAGAGTAAGCACTCTGAAAATGTTAGCTGCCATTATCATTAGGAGGATTATTCTTACCATCATCATCATTAACTTCTTCATCTTCATCATCAATTTCATCATCACTATCATCAAGACCATCATCTTGGTCAAGATTAGACACTTAGATTAGATGTAGATTAGACTCTTAGAGATCATGATGTCCACTATATCACATCTAATTTAGGAAGAATTTTCCAAAGGGTGGAGGTCGACTAGAGATTTTTTCCCAATTTCTCCTTTATGTTGTATGAGAGTAGTCTGGAATGACTGATGAGATATATGCACAAAGAAAGTCATGTATCTTGAAGGCTTAATCTTAGCTCTTCAGTAGCTGAATAAAATACTGTGTACCTGAACTTCAGTGATAACAGAAAACTGAATTATAAAGTGACTTCTGTTATAAAAGCTGCATATGCTTAGGATCTGTAATAGTTTTATTGTCCACTATCATAATTTGATGAGTCCGTACAACATTATAGCTACTTTCCCCAGTGCTGACACCAGTAAATTGTTTTCCTTTGTGTCTCTTGGAAATTGTTTCTCTAAATCATATATCTCCAAGTCTTTTACTTTACTTGATTTGGAGAGAATAATTCTTGATGAAACCCAGGGCAGCTGCCACTATTCACTATTTGCAAATGGCTATTGTGATGCTGGATATTGTGTAACTGACCCTGTTTCCTTAGCTTGAATTATTGACGACAGTATTTCAAAAAAAAGAGCGGGCTAGGTGATCTACTGATCTACTTATCCTTATATTTTGATAATGTCACTGTAACTGGACACCAATACAATTCACTACATGCCCAAGAAGAGAAGAGTAGGTATGACAGAGCATGGTAGAAACTAAATGTGGAAATAACTTTCTACATTCAGAAATGTAGGACTTCATGGAAATAAGTCTGCCCCACTGAAGATGTTTTCCTGTACACAGGGTCATTGTAGTTCAGTGAAGCAGATATGATTGATTACATGGGCCAAATTTTACCTTGCTTCAGGGAACTCCTAATTCTTGTTGTAGTTCCTTTAAGGGCATGCAATTGTCTGCAAGAGCCAAAAGGGAAAGGTAAATGAACTTCTTTGACCATGGTAGAGCAGAGAGAACGGTTTTAGAATAGATGCTCAACCTGAAATATCTAGGACAGGACAGAAAGAAAAAAAAAGACTGAACATATTTTCCTATCTTCCCATTTCCCTAGCAAAGAGGTCTTTAAAACCACTTAGCTAAATTTCCACTGAAATATAACTACCCAACAATTAGAATAACCAACGCTAAAAATACTGGGGTGCCTGGGTAGCTCAGTCAGTTAAGCCTTTGACTTCAGCTCAGGTCATGATCTCGGGGTCCTGGGATGGAGCCCAGTGTTGGACTCCACACTCAGCAGGAAGTCTGCTTGTCTCTCTGCCCCTGTCCCAACCTGTGCTCACACACATGCCCTCTCTTTCTCTCTCTCTCTCTCTCAAATAAGTAAATAAAATAAAAAAAAAACATACAAAGTGTTACTGAAGTTGTTAAGGAACAGAAACGAGCATACACTGCTGGTGGTACACTGAATTTTACCAGTGTGAAATGGTACCTTTTCGGAAGAGTTCTATATGTTCTTAAAAAGTTAAACACACAACTACCACACATTCAGCATCTTGTTCCTAAGCATTAACCTGAGAAATGAAAGTATATGTCCACAAAAAGACAAGTTTATTTGCAACAGCCAAAATTTAGACACTAAAATGTCTCTTAACAGGGACACAGATAAACAGATTATTGTGCAGCCATCCTACTATGGAATACTACTCAACAAGAGAGAAGAATGAACTATTGATACACACAGTAAGAAAGATGAATCTCAAAACAATTATGTTCAGTGAAAGAAGCCAGGCAAAACTGTAATCTACAGTGACAGGGTTTTAGAATAGATGGTGGTTGCTGTAGATTAGTCGGGGGGAAATACAGATTACAAAGAGGCATGAGGAAACTTCTGGGGGAGATGCATGTGCTCATTATCTTATTGTGATCACGGTTTCAGAGTGGATACTTATGCCAAAACTTATGAAATTGCAGACTAAATACATACAGTTTATTGAATGTCAACTATACCTCAATGAAGGTATAATAAAGAAATAAATTAAATAAATAAATTAAATCACTTAGCTGAAGCTTTTTTAGCACAATATCTATGCTAATGGGACCACTGGTTGGGATGTATTTTTTTTTCTTAAATAGTCACAACAGTGTATTAATCTCTGGCAAGTACTGCTTGTGTGTGTACTTTTCTATTAAAGGCTTTCTAAGAGGGCATGCACTGCATGGAGCACTGGGTGTGGTACATAAACAAGGAATCTTGGAACACTGAAAAAATAAAATAAAATAAAATAAAAATAAAGGCTTTCTATTCTTATGAAAAGAGATGGACTCAAGAAAACAATGTTCTCATATGCATATAGACACAGTTAAATATATTGAGAACATTTGTCTCTAATAAACAACCACAGTAATATAAATATAGCTGAGTAAATATGCTTATGGTAAACTCTTCACTATTTGGAGTCTTTCGGATAACCAGCCAGTAATGTCATGCAAAATTAAGGACTTAGAATTTTCTCTCTGATTTTAGAGAAGCCTATTAAGAAGAGCTTTTTCTGGACAATGCAACTTCAACACCCTACCTTTCACCCCCAGTACAATGCCTTAGCATAGCTGAGTCCATCAATCCTAGGTTTATCTCAGTGAGTCAATCCATTAATGAATCCTTTATTACCAAAGGTCTTTTCTTTTTTTTTTTTAAAGATTTTATTTAATTATTTCACAGAGGGAGAGAGATCACAAGGAGGCAGAGAGAGAGCAGGCAGCAAGAGGGGGAAGCAGGCCCCCCGCCGAGCAGGGAGCCCGATGCAGGCCTCGATCCCAGGACCCGAGCCAAAAGCAGAGGCTTTAACCCACTGAGCCACCCAGGTGCCCCCAATGGTCCTTTCTTCACACAGTTTACCTTTGACCTTCTCAAATTCATTTTTTTTAATTTTTTTTAATTTTTTATTTATTTATTTGACACAGAGAGAGGGATTACAAGTAGGCAGAGAGGCAGGCAGAGAGAGGAGAGAGGAGGAAGCAGGCTCCCTGCTGAGCAGGGAGCCCGATGTGGGCCTCGATCCAGGACCCTGGGATCATGACCTGAGCCAAAGGCAGAGGCTTTAACCCACTGAGCCACCCAGGCGCCCCTCAAATTCATTTGACTGTTCTTCCAATTTTTCTGTAGCCTTTCCAATGCTGAGGTATTGGAGAGCAGTTCAAGAATATTCATTTAATGTCAAATAAATAAAATCTTTTTTAAAAAAAGAATATTCATTTAAGACATGCCTACATTTTTTAATATATTATTCTCTTTCAAAATACCCCAACCCCTAAAAATTTAGTCAATAATGAAACAGTTTTTGTAAAAAAAAAAAGATTGATTCTGAGAAATTACTAACTTGGGAAAAGAAGTCCATTGAAACATAATGTAGATTATGATATATATTCATATAACTGTCAAATCAGATGCACATATATTTATAATGTATTACTATTAAATTTATATTTTCTATAAATGCTCTTTAATAATCAAGAACGAAGTAGATTATAATAATTTAGATGCATCTGTCTCTACTGATTAGTTTAATGGTATTCTTCTCTTTACTAGGAACTCAACACTTGTATTAAGTGCTTACATAATAAAACTATCAGAACAATAGTTTAAAATTATCTCTGTGAGGAAGGAAGGAAGGAAGGAGTGACAGAGGTAGAGGAAGGAAAGATTATTTTATATTTGATTGCAAGAAAATCTTCATGGAAAAGTTGAGATTTATGTTTATTCTTGAAAAGGGTAGGCAATTACAAAGAAGCAAAGAGAGGAAGAGGAATGAATAAAGAAATCAAAGTCAAAACGCTCAAAGGGTATTCAATAAATGAGCAAGTACACTATACAACTATACAGAAACATTCATACAGACCAGCAGAAGATAGGACTAGACTTCAAAGGACCTCGACAGACAGTCTAAGAATATGACAGAATTCTTTGATCCTAACTACTCCAAGAGTGTTCTTCAAACAGAGCATCAGGATGCTCTGGAATCTTGTTAGAAATGCAGCTTTTCTGCCCAACCACAGACCTACTAATTCAAACCCACATTTTAGCAAGATCCCAAAATCATGTGCATACATGTTGAAGTTTGAGGAGCACTACTTTGGGAGAGGAGAACCACCTGTGTAATGAAGAAAGCACTGGATCGGGAGTCCTGAGAATCCCAGTGTCATTCCCATACTGAGTGTCCTTGGATAAGTTACCTAAAACTGTGAACATCATTTTCCTTAAATACAAAATGATGAGTGTTGAGCCTTTCTTCTCTGAAATTCTATTCTCTCACTCAGTGGGGATCAACAAAAGGGAAATTAAGATGTGGGAAGTGAGATAATCAATTATGTTTTAGGAAGACCAACCTAAAGAGAGAGAGAGAGAGAGAGAGAGAGAGAGAAAGAAAGAATGAAAGAAACTGCTGTATTTTAAAAACACAGAATATTTTAAACAAAGTTATAAGAATACCAAAAAAACCTCCGTATTTTAGGTGTACAATTATTTACCAGTGTAGATACCTTCTTAGTATTAGTATTATATTCTCCTATCTGCCTTTTTTCTTAATACGCTTTTGTTAATGCATTAAACTGTAAGACACATTTTATACCAAGAGAGTAGGAATGAGACATAGAGAGAGAGAGAGGGAGGGAGAGAAATCTTCAGAAACCCAGTGGTACCAAGAAATCCAAGCAATTCCATAGAACTATTAACAGCTGTAAAAGGGATTGATTTTTAACTGGCACTCCCTTTATATGGCAATTTTTCTGATTAGAATACTGTAGCAAAAGTCATATGGCAGTGGAAAGAAAAGTCCTCATGCCTCACTTAAAACTAGCCATAACATCAATAATGCTAAAGACATGAAATTGTTTTTAAAGGCATGAACCAGTTGACAAAATACTAGTATTTTTACTCCCAAAGAAAAGTTTTACTTTAATATGCTACTCAATCTAGTGACCAACTTGGGGGAAGTGAGGGACTTAAAACTGTCCTTCTTTACTTTTTTAAAACATTTTTTTTTCCTTTTGTAACATTTTCCTCTGTTCCACAGTAGGTACCTCCAGTCATCTCTTCCAGATAAATATAGAGTGTCTATCTGAAGTGACTGAATTCCACGGATCCACTTCATGATCTTTTATTTATGTCCTCCCACATTTAAAATAAATAAGGTTAATACTGATAGAACAAGGTTGTATGGGTCTTGAAGGATCTATTTTTTTCATCACACCTCTTTTGTTCCATCTTGCTTAGCAAATCAGATGCTAGATATATTTTGATTAGTTTGTACTTTAATGGATCATGCATGGAGGGTCCACCTTTCACATTGGGGCCATTAATTTTTCTTGAGTCTGATGGAAAAAACAGGTAGAGCTTTTTTTGTGTGCTGATTGAAAAGTGATGGATTATTTTCATGTGGTAAGAAACACAATGTTTTCTTTAGCACAGCAGGATATAATGTTTGCAAGGTCTAACAGTGAAATATTATGCATATCTGCTGCTGGCCAGCTGCCAGAAATGGAACAGCAAAATCAGAGGAGATTTTGAATTTGAATCTTAAAACCAGTGCGGCCTACAAAGAAACTAATGAGCCATTCTAAGCAGAAAAAGCATTTGTACTAATAGATGATTCCTGCCATACATGCCAGCATTTAACAAAATGGTAAATAATTATTCATTTAAATGTTACCTTGAACTTTATTTCGAGGGAGAAAAACGATACTTATCCTGAGTAATTTCCAATAGGCACCACTGCAAGCATTTTTTTTTAATCCCCAATTCAGATGCCCATGATATTTCCTTCCTTGCGAAAGGAGAATCATTTTCCAAATAGTTTTTCTCCTCGCATGGCTGAAAAACTGATTCACAGATAATTTTATCTCTCCATTATTTAGTATTTAAAATTGGTATTTTCAAATCTGTACACATCATCATGACAAAGCTTTGAAGTGTTGTAAAAAATAAATACATAAACATGACTTTTAAAGGTAGGGGAGGGGATGTTTTGAGTTTGCCAAATGTCTTGAGCTCCTTTGTTTCTAAAGTCAAGGAGCTGACAATGGTGATCTTTCTTCCCTTGGCATTTTTTTAATTTTTGGTAAGCTACCGGGAAAAACAATCTGTATGTTTATTTACATCTACCTGATCAAGCTATTATTTTCTAAGAAATATTCAACATCTTAAAAAGTTAGGGCAACCTTTCCTGGGCTTTTAAATTTTATTTTATTTTGTCTTATTTTAGGTCTAGGGAATTTCATTCCATAGGCATTAAAAGAAATTTGGGTCTAGCACAGCACTTGCACTGCTTTAAATGGAGAAGCTACATAATCATATGGAAAATACACTTGTTACTACTGTCCCCTTGTAAATAGAGAAATCTAATGGGAGGAGACATTTGCTACATCTTGATGCCTTATGTATTTTATATTACTGTATTTCAATCTCCATTTTAAAGGTGGAATTACGACTTTAAATTATAGGCTTTCACTTTTAAGACCATAATCATCTCCCAGTGCTGCCGGGGAGGGTGCACGGGGGCTCAGTCCCCGAGAAACATCGGGTGGAAAAGAAGAGAGGGGAAAGCCCCGCTGCACTGTCACATCTTGCTCTTTAAAAATCATGATTGAGACATGCTTGTGACACATTCAATCAGGCCGTCCTCCTGCCTGAGTTACTAGCCAGGTGTTCCGTTTTCCTGGAAGCTGCATTAACTCTGCTGGGCCTCTAGGGTACTACAGAGTAATTTACTGCTACGTCACCCCAAATGGTGCTCCTGCGGCCCAAGTCCTGGTCTATCTCCAAATCGACATGAAACCTCAAAGTCTTGCTAGGGGTGGCTTATAAATTAGGAGAATATGGTTTATCTTCTAGATACTATTTTTTAAATGTCATGTATGGCATAGTCGCTTTTGATTTGTTTAGCAGATATAAATGACAGATTTTTCTAAAGAGCTTAGAGATCAAATAGTCTTTATTTTAATCTGCCAACAAGTCCCGAAAATCTTAATTTAAAATGTAAAAAAATGAAGCCCCATAAAGTATGCAAAATAATACAATTATACATTTAAATGTTCCTTTTAAAATTTGCTATGCAATCATCATACATGGTGGGAAATGCACTTTTGATACCAAAAAAATCAATTCTACAGAGGCTACCAATCTGTTTGAATTGTGTGAATTGAATCTGCTTTGTCCAGATGGTTAAACATTTATTCATAATTAGGAAAAAGAGAAAAAGTCAGAAGGCCTTAAAGAACACATTAGAAGAATGCTTGAGTACATATATTTCTAAGCAGAGTCAATAATGTCAATTCTTAAAACATCTAAACTTTAAAAAACTGTATGAGTTGCACTATCTTCTGCCCAAAAAACTAATATGTGGTGTTTAGGATGTGGAGAGACTATAAAATAAAATTCAGAATTTAGAAGTGCAAGGGAAAAATAATTATGGCTATGTTTTATTTTCACTGAAAATTTTAAAAAGCAAAAAAGAGAAAAAGGAAGGAAGGAAGGGAAAAGGGGAGGGAGAAAGGAAGCTCCATTAGCACTGTTGAAATATTAAACGATAGTACAATACTTCCATCATGATTAAGTCAAGATGATCAAGTCCATCCATTCAAGACAACTAAAAAGAACATACAATATTAGCATATATCTGCATATGTATAATTATTATACCTGTGATACATAATTACTCTAAGAATGAAAAACTCTAATTTTTGTTTTTTGCATAGTTTAGGATTTTCTTTTTCCTGATCTCCATTTTCCCTGAATTTTATCAATGATAGCAATTATGTTCCTATATTTTGTATCCAAACATGTGATTTAGTAATATTCATGTACTTCTTAGCCTATAAGTTTCAAGTGGTGCCACTTTAGTTGCACTCTGTCTTTTTCTTTGGTCTTCACTTTGACCTCTGAAAACACGTAATTTATTAAAGCAAAATAACTGGCCTCTCATGTATTTAATATTTAAGGGGATAAAAACTTAACTACAGGATACAATAAAATTACAAAATATCTAACTAGAGATGTTATTATTTAAATGTCCAATTGAATTTCAGCACGCACCTTAGGAATTCTCCAATTTTCCCAGCACGTTATAATATACATATCCTGAGCAGTGAAAGCCTGAGCATGAGAAAGGACTCACATTTACAAACTTTAAACTGAGAAGCTCCACTGAACATTGTCCAAGCTTGTGAAGTTCAAAGCATGCAGCTGATTAGACATATATATTTTTAATAATTTAATATCAAGCATATTTTGTTGCTGCATGATCACATGCCTTAGGTATGTCAAATATACTTTCTAAGACTAAATGAATTTGCAAATGAAAATAGCAATTGCACGTCAGTTACATACCCGTGATTATAAAACACTAAAACAAGTAAGATTTCTTTTTCTCATATCAGATATGAATTTACTATATTTTCCTAGGAGCAATTTTCTTTTACAAATCACAAATATCCCTTTGTCAGAAAAAGTATTTGAGGATATTCTTGGTAGTGTTGAAGTTTTGCCTAAAATGTTCTCAGCGTGTTCACTTAGACATTTCTATAATTTATAGATGTTGAATCTGTCTTTAAGGTAGTCCCCTACCTCCCGTGGATTCAAGAAACTCACAATGGGTATGGGATTTAAAAATTCACTTGTGCTTTTGAAACCTTAGTAGAACTAAGAGTTTTCAACCCATAAAAATTTTAATAAACAAAATCCATCCTAACCTTTGAAAACCTTAAAAGTGACAGACTTCTATTTCACCCTAACAAAGCAAAGCAGTAGTGAAATTTTAGCTGATAAGTTTTAAAACACTTTCTCTTTTAAGGACTGTTGAGTTTCAAATGTTTCGATATTAAAAACTAGCTGACAGATCTTTTATGAATATTTGGAAAATCATCCTTTGCTCTTTTGTAGCCCAGCAAACATGCAGAAAAGAATCATAATATGCATTTTGGAAAGCTGCGTGGTGATATGAAAGACTCCCATGCAAAGAGCAGACGGAAAATGGTAGTTATTATTAATTTAGAAAAACAAAAGAGCAGCCCAGCATCTCAGTAATGTGGCAAGTTGTGTGCTCTTAAAGGAGAGGGGGGTTTATAATTGGATTTTAGAGTAATTTAGAAGACGAGATAAGATGTAATGGTTGTGTATTAGAGGTTAAAACTACAACAGAAACCCATAATGTAAGGGTTCATTGCACTGGGAGAAAACAGAACAAAGAAACGCAGCGGCAACTGAAAATGGCCTGAGTAGGAAGCAACAAGGTGAAGTGAGCTGGGGAGACCCCGGGGCTGGAATGTTCTCACTTGGCTCAGGCAGTCGTGCAGACTCAAGCTTCTTTTCCAGCAGATGGTAAGGAACACAGGTTTCCTTCAAAATGTGTTTTCTTTAGTGACCTTGTTACTCTCTGCCCCACCTCCCCTACCTTCTCCCTTCCAGTAGCTCAGCTTGGCATCTTTTCCTCCCCAGCAGCCCGGAGGTTTATCAGGTTCTCTTCCACTTAGTCTTTACTGGACATCCTGGGAGCTCACCTGTGGATCCCAGGTTTTCTCGGTGGAGATTATGGGGATTCTGTCCTCTGGCTTCCCCGAAAACACACACACACAAACACACACAAACACTCACACACTCACACACTCACACACACCCTCATGTACTTGGAGAGCCAAGGTGGCTGGCCTGACTTCTTGGTCTCTCGCCACCCTTCCCCAGGGGATTCTAGGCTTCCGCCAATTGGGAGAGAAGGAAGTAGAATCAGAAGGAAAAGTAAAGCCTGCCTCTCAACCCACCAATTACCCATCAAGGACTTGGGCAGATAAATGCACTCTTTCAACCCCTTTATCGGGATCCCTTTCAAAAAAATGTTACACAGGTTCAAGCTCTCAGGTGAAGGCCTCAGGTAAGTGGCTCCCTTTTGGAGTACATAATCTAAGCACCGGAGAAGAACATCCGCGTCCAGAATCAGATTGCTGTGTGCTGGCGCTGAATGGATGCTATGGAGTTGAATTCCTTCCCATTTACTGGCACTTGGCTACCCCCTGCTGGGCGGGAAGCTCGTCGGCCTTCAGGCTCACACCATTATGCTCCAGGGTCTCGTCTCCTCCCAACGCCTGAGACAGGACCCACTTATTTCCTGTCAAATTGTTATCACACATTCCCGACATGAAGCTGGAGTGTGAAGTTACCTTCCAATCCCCCAGAGGTGTTAAAGATTTTTTCCCCCAAGCCCTCTGTATGCCAGTTTAAGCAGAACAAATCTATTTATTTTTTGTGAGGATTGGTTTATTAAAAACACACACATAACTCAAATTGTATAGTGAAATGACGTTAAGCTTTGTTGAGCATGAAAAGTGTGCTTGCTCAAGCCCCATTTCCAACCCTTCAGTGCATCATTTTCTCCTGAAGCAGAACATGGGTTAGGTTAAGAGGACATCAGCCCAGAGGCCTAAAATCTAGCGTAACTCCCAGGCTTTCCTGAACACTCGTTTCCCCTCAGCCCCCTTTTCCGCCTCTCAAGAAAACCCAGTTATGTGACATAGGAAACTTTGGCAAAATATAAGTGGATGGAAAACTGATTTTTAACTGGATCAAGTTTTCAAATACAGATTAACACATTTTAATTGTCCCACAAACTACTCTTAAAGTCACTCTTAACAAAATCCAGATTGGAGGAAATTCACTGCCATCACTATAATGTGTATACATTATTAAGACAGTTATGAAACCTTGAACACATTTGGAAGACGGGACTTAAAAGCGCCTTTAATACAAAATAAAATAAAGTAAAATACAAATAAAAAGAGATTAGTTGTTATAAGCTGTAACACAGCTGCAGTGACAGAAACTGCAGAAACATGTAAACAGAGGGCTCTTTTAGTTACTCAGTGACCCAAATGTCTTTTTCAGACTCACACAATTCTGATTCCGGCACTCTTTTTCATTTCATTTATTTTGCAGACCAAGCAGAAAAGAAACGCACGTTCAGATTAAGTAAACAAGGGTTTTACATACAGCTCCAGACTGCCAGATAGACAACTTCTGTTTACATGGAGTGCGAGGGTAAAGAAACAATGTCAAAACTGCATCCCTTCCTGCATTTTTTGGTGTGAAATGAAAACCCAAATATATTCACCCACAAATTAATAAAGGACAAATGGGCTTCTAACCTTGCATGGTGTATTAAAGTGTCAGAACTCTTGAACTACACATCCTACAGCAGCCTCAGAAATAAACATAGACATTGCTCTGTCAGAAGGGGGTAAACAAATTAGGACTTTGCTAAATCCTTCAGTTGTTCCACTCCCATGTTGTGGCCTAAAACCAGCACTATACTCTATCTAGGCGATGCTGACTCTTCTTGATGCCTTAGGCAAATGAGAGGGGAGATTAAGGTTGACTGTGAAGGAAGGGGGACTAACCTGAGACTCCGCTTTCCTGTTAAGTCAGCAGAGTGGCCAGAGTGAGAAGACAGTAGACAAGTGTACTTTTTTGCCTTTGCAAAATCCTGCACTCTAATCCTATTTTTTCTCAATGACCCCTGTGTCAATTACTGCTCTCAGGGCGCAGGCTTATAATAGTTATGTTCAGGGAGTTTACTGAGGCCAAGCAAAGAGATAAGCCTATCTCTGAGATAGGAGGCCTCACTCAATGTGAATTCAAGCAACCCTGCCCTCTTCACCCAGTTGGAGAAGCATGTCAGCCTTTCCACCACTTTCTGCCAGATGACATTCAGTTGTTTAATCTCTGCTCCTGCTCAGCAAATTCAGTGATTCCCTTTCTCTAACCCTTGCTTTTTGGTGATTTCAACCCCCTCTCCTATTTGAGCCATTTTCCCTTTCCATTTTTTCTTAAACATTCAAACCAGATCACCCCTATCTGTTCTTAAATACTCCATTACTATCAATTAGTCAAACACTCAAAAGACATATGAGGGTCTTTCTTGTGTTTGACATTATATACTGAGATGTGGAGGAAAGAGAATAAATAAAGGTATTTTCTTTGACCTAAAGCATGTTATAATACAATTAGAAAAACCACGTTAGACTAATAATACACAACGGAACATAAGTAAAAGTTAAAGAATAAAATAATGATTGTCAAAAATGAAGGCCTTCAAATAAGAGACAAATCAGTGGTATAAGAAAGCATTTATATAGCTTCAATAAATAAGTAAAACCCTGGACAAAGTATTATCTTGATTGTGGCAGTGGTATCATGGGTATGTGCATATGTCCAAACTCATCAAAATGTAGAGGTTAAATATGTGTAATTTTTTTCTATATCAATTATACCTCAAGAAAGTTGTAAAAAAATGGAAGAAACTAAATAATAAAAAAATATTTTTGGAGTAATTACTGTGTATCGGGCAGATACAAACACAATTTGAAATACTTTCATGTGTATTACCTACTTAGATTCCCTTAATAACCCTAAGAGGTAAACATTATTGGTCTCCATTTTAGTGGTCACGGAAATCGAGGCCCAGAAAAGTTGGAATCACAGAGCTTATAAATGGTGGGGCTAAGATTTGACCCTAACCCAGGATTTGTAAAACTATGCTACTGTAATAGGATGAGAGAATGGGTTTAAAAAGAAAGAAAAGCCGGAGTATTGTAAGCCAACATTCTTTTTTGAACTGGGTGGGTTTCATTGTCCTGAAACTCTGGAGTCACATTTGCAAACACTGCTAACCGAAAGAAACTGTGACTCCTCTATACCCCATACAGTTCAGTATTGCATAGTCCAGTATACATATTAAGAGTTTCATACGAAAGAGACCCGTGTGGGAAGTGAAACAGATTCACGTGACATTGGAAATAAATGCAGACAGCTACAAAAGAAAGGTCCAAGTCGAAAGTAATAATTTGCCTTGATCTTTTTGTCATTTTAAGTTTATGCTCAGAGTGATCTACATGAAGGGGAAAGGGTGGTTACAAATTCAGGTGCCTACTGACTGGCACACTTCTAACAATTTGGGGACTTGCAGCAAGAATACAAATGGAGGTGCACATACTGCATGCTTTTATGCTGAAAAATAGATACAGTTAAGGTAACATGGTGTTAAAGCAAAGTGTGTTCTCTTTTCCTACATTAATTAACAACGTGGAAGGCCAGTATTGAATTTAGAATTCTTGGGCTACTTGGAATTCTGTGTTAGAATATGATAATATGGGGAGAGTTGGTTCCTAACCTGGATTCCCAATCTCTGCATCAATCCTGTGATTTCCCCCTTCTTTCCTGACCTCTAGCTCTGTTTTGCACCTCAAGGGCCTCACACATCTAACTGTGTTCACAGACCCTCAACCCTAAGCACTCCCCTGATCACCTCTCAGGCCTTGGGTACCACAGTGACCACAGTGCCTGTCTTCAGGACCCAGGAAAGAAGCCATGCAGGTTTGACATCAATTTCTCAAGGAATACCAGGAGCCTGGGTATCTGGATGTATGATATAGACCCTTGCTACTCACAAGCACCAGGGAGATAACTAGAGATGCAGCATCTCAGATCTGCTCCAGGACTACTAAATTAGAATCTGCACGTTAGCAAGATCCCCAGGTGTTTCCTAAGCCCATTTAAGATAGAGAAACACAAAGAAAAAGGAAGGGTGTCTGCTTGACAAGACAAGTCCATTTGTCCCAAGGCCTCCTCAACCTATGGAGAGAGGCATGGCTGAATGAGGGCTAAGATGGAGCTCACTAAAGAGCAGCATTAGGGCGGGGTTACTTGTTGCCCATGTCTGAAGGTCAATAAAGGCCAGGCAGATCACAAAAATGATTCGGTAGGCCTAATGTAAAAGACACATGGCATACTTCATGAGGGAAAGGTTGAGGGTGTCAGTTCTGCCTAAAGGGAGTAGCTGGTGATCAGATTCAGCTCACTGTGGTCCTGAGGATATTGGCCATGGGGTGAGTCAAACTGTAGACAGATGTAATTAATATACTAGATCAGTAGTTTTCATGGTTGGGGGAGTGGGTACCAGAATTTCCTGAAAAGGTATGAGAAAATATTCATGTCCCCACCTCCATCCCAGAGAAAGCATCTAAGTTTTTGGTTGAGGAAGGGAGACATGATATATTTTTATATTTTTAAAAAATTGGTCTATGTGTCTGTTTTTGTGCCAGTACCATGTTGTCTTAGTGATCACAGCTTCACAGTAAAGCTTGAAATCAGGCAATGTGATTCCCCCAGCTTTGTTTTTCTTTTTCAACATTTCCTTAGTACTGGCACAAAAACAGACACATAGACCAATGGAACAGAGTGGAGAGTCCAGATATAGACCCTCAACTCTATGGTCAAATAATCTTTGACAAAGCAGGAAAAAATATCAAGTGGAAAAAAGACAGTCTCTTCAATAAATGGTGCTGGGAAAATTTGACAACTATGTATAGAAGAATGAAACTCAACCGTTCTCTCACACCACACACAAAGATAAACTAGAAATGGATGAAAGACCTCAATGTGAGGCAGGAACCTATCAAGATCCTAAAGGAGAACATAGGCAGTAACTTCTTTGACATCGGCCACAGCAACTTCTTTCAAGACATGTCTCCAAAGGCAAAGGCAACAAAAGCGAAAATGAACTTTTGGGACTTCATCAAGATAAAAAGCTTCTGCAGAGCAAGAGAAAGAGTCAACAAAACAAAGAGGCAACCCACAGAATGGGAGAAGATATTCTCAAATGACACTACAGACAAAGGGCTGATATCCAAGATCTATAAAGGACTTCTCAAACTCAATGCCCAAAAAAGAGATAATCATGTCAAAAAATGGGCAGAAGACATGAACAGATACTTCTCCAAAGAAGACATACAAATGGCCAACAGACACATGAAAAAAATGTTCATCATCACTAGCCATCAGGGAAACTCAAATCAAAACCACACTGAGATACCATCTTACACCAGTTAGAATGGCCAAAAATCAACAGGACAGGAAACAACAAGTGTTGGAGAGGATGTAGAGAAAGGGGAACCCTCTTACACTGTTGGTGGGAATGCAGATTTGTGCAGCCACTTTGGAAAACAGTGTGGAGATTCCTCAAAAAATTAAAAATAGAACTACCCTATGACCCTGCAATTGCGCTACTGGGTATTTACCCCAAAGATACAGATGTAGTGAAAAGAAGGGTCATATGCACCCCAATGTTCATAGCAGCAATGTCCACAGTCGCCAAACAGTGGAAAGAGCCGAGATGCCCTTCAACAGACGAATGGATAAAAAAGATGTGCTCCATATATACAATGAAATATTACTCGACCATCAGAAAGGATGAATACCCAACTTTTGTATCAACATGGATGGGTCTGGAGGAGATTGTGCTGAGTGAAATAAGTCAAGCAGAGAAAGTCAATTATCATATAGTTTCACTTACTTGTGGAACATAAGGAATAAAATGGAGGACTCTAGGAGAAGGAAAGGAAAACTAAATTGGGATAAATCGGAGGGGGAGACAAACCATGAGAAACTGTGGACTCTGAGAAACAAACTGAGGGTTATGGAGTGGGGGGGATGGGTGAGCCTTGTGGTGGGTATTAAGGAGGGCATGTATTGCATGGAGCACTGGGTGTGGTGCATAAACAATGAATCTTGGATCACTGAAAAAATAAAGCAAAAAATTTTTTTAAAAATTGAAGGTCTTTTTGATGACCCAAGTCTTCCCTACTCGCTGCCTCCACCTGCCCCCCCCATCAAATCAAAAATTGTTTTAAACCACAAAACAGTTGTTTACATTTATTGTCACACTTGGGGCCTGGAATTGTGTTTGGAAGAGGCTGATGACCTGCTTTATCTTTTCTCAGTAATTCTCTTGTCACAGTACATTCTCCATCCCCACCTGCCAAGTGAAAACAAAACAGACAGGTGGTAGAATTATAAGAAAAGAGTGCCTGGACCCTTTGGTCCCCAAATGAATCTCTACAGGAAATGCATTTTGCCCTGTGCATCTGGGTTTTATCAAAGGGAAGGATTCTGTCTTTGAATAGCCATATTCTTCAAAGTAGGTAAAAGACAACAAAAAAGTTGGATAAATCAAAAAGAAGGTAGTGTAATTATCGAAGAATCCCAAGACAATCACTTCCGTTCCTTTATCCACATTTCCACATGTATATTATTGCACAAACAATATCCAAGACATAATTCAAAAATAACTCATCTTTGACATTGGAATGCAATGCTACTTTTGTCTTTAACAAATATTTATTGAGAACACACTACATACTAGGCACTTTCACATACATTATTTCATTTCATCCTTACAATAACTCTTTGAGGGAGGCATATAAGCAGTGTGAGGCACAGAGAGGATAAATGGCCTGCCCAGATCATTTATCAGCAAGCTAGTGGGACAGCGTCTCCAGCACACCCAGTGTTCTTTCCACAACGATGCGTCTTTTACTTAGTTATCTGGCACTGCTGAGAACAGGGCTTCCGCAAATATGATCCCTCGTTATAGAAACTTAGCCTGCAGAGCAACCAAAGTTTAAAACTTTGAGCATTTCTGAGGAAAGACTTCAATATATATTTTCTATTTCCCTACACTTTAAATAAAGGGTAGTGAATGCTAGTTAACCTTTTGCTAATAATGCAGAGCTATGTCATGAAATTTTTTGTGTTACGTAGTAGAAAAAATAGGTTTATATTTTCTAAATTTTCTGTCCCTTTCCCTCTCATCTTATGTGTCAAAATAAGCATTAGGAAGCACAGTCCAAGGCAAAAGTGCCGGGAATCAGTGTAAGGTCTTTGTGACTCTTTAAGGGGCTAGAAGACCCTTGAACTTCCAAATTCGGGAATAAAATTACTAGTGAACTAACTTCTGCATAAATTAGGAGGTAGCATCTGAAGTTTGGGGGCAATAGTTTTACTTCCCTAATTCAGTCTCACCTAAGAAATTCCTAAACCATAGAAGTAATTAGATGTAGCTCTTACCACCCACTTGTTGAAGAATTAAAAAAAAAAAAGAGCAGAGTCTGAGTTAAGAGCATGGACTCTGAAGCAACTGAGATACTGTTTTTATCATTTACTAGCACTATGACACTGAGTAGGATATAGCTTCTCTGTGCATCATTTTTCTCACCTGTTCTTAGGAGTTCTTATGAGGATAAAATAGGTTATTTATACTTGTAAAACTCTTTGAATACTGCTTGGCATGTAAGAATTGCTTTTAGCTTGAAAAATAACATAGACAGAAGCCAAATTCTGTTGGGAAAAAAAAAGTCACAGATAATCCTGCAAGTGTATAATCAAGGATCAACTACATAACTAGAATGACTCTAGATTTGAGGCTCCCCCTCCCTGCCATTCTGTACGTGATGCCTATTAAAAGGGCCCCTCAGAAGTAAGTTGGTTATTTCTAGTGAATTCCAAGGCTTGTGGTAACACGATCCATCATGAGATGCTGCAATAGGCTGACATTTTCCACATGTAAATCCTGCACTTTGTAATGTAAGAGCAATTACTTTTATGAACAAAATCTTTCCAATCCACCATTTCAAATCCTTGTCTTGCCATGTCATAGTCAAAACATCTGTCCATTAAAGCCAATGTAAAAGTATATTAAACCAAGTGTGTTTGGTTTGGGACATCTGCTTCTTTCTACCAGAATGAGAACTATTCTAAATTCAATGGGTTCAGTCTGTAGGGCTTTCATGAAAACTTTTCAGTCATATTCATGGGGATTATCAAATAGCCCACATTTTGATTACCGTTTCAGGTTCAAATAGAATTCAGAGTTCAACAAGGGACTCAATCAAAATAATGACAATAATAACAACTATAATGCAAAGAATAAAAATCTTTGCATGACACTTTTATATAAAGACTTTCATACATTGATGTTAAGTATTATATAAACATGATATAATGACTTGTACTATAATAAATACTCTATATTTTCAAAAATATCAATATTTTTCCTGTTCCTTATTCTGCATACTTGCTCAAAGTCATCATAGTTTTCACACCAAATTTGAAGGGGGAAAAAATAAACAGAGATTGAATTCAGGAGATCATGATGGGCATAGATTTCAGATCATACCTGACTCAACTCCAAAATCTTTATTGTTTTTCCTGTAGACTTCACAATTAAAGCTGCAACTATGTGAAAGTTTGGATATATTTCCAAGAATTCATTTACTAATAAATATAAGTCTACAGCTCAGTGACAAAGTTGCCCCAGACATAATTAAATTATAGAGAAAGGTATCTAAGAAATGTAGTCAAGAAAATAGTCTTCTTTCATTGTTTTCAACCAACATTTGGCTCATAAACAAAGAAGGGCAGTTTTCTAAAATAGCAAAGCCCTGTAAGGCTCTCCAGCCATTGGCATTTTCACTGATCATTTTCCATATTTCAATTTCTTTCCAGTTTATCAACAGTAATTCATAGTAGAAAGAACAGAGAACTTGGAGTCAGGAAAATTTCTGTTTAAGTCCTAATAGTATCACTGACTGCATAAATTTGAGCAACTAACACAACTTTTCTTCTTAGTTTCCTCAACTCACAGAGCTAATATGTGCTGGCTATTTAATAAGGTTGAATGTTAATAAAAGTTGCAACATATAAGATGTTATCCATTCATCAAGTGCCTACCCTATGCCAGGCTTTATTTGAGGTGTGGTTGATAGTTTAAAATGACCCCCAATAAATCAAGCCTCCCTGGATCCATGCTAATTGCAAAGTGATTTTGCTGTTCTTCCCATCAAAAGGTAGTGTCTGTTTCCCCATTCCTTGAATCTGGGTTGGGATGGGGACTTGCTTTGACCAATGGAATGCCACAGAAATGGTTTTCTGGGACTTCCATATCCAGACCTGTTCTCACTCTTAGAATCCCACTGCCATGTTAAAACGTCTAACCTACCCCACTGGACAGGGAGGTCATAATGGAGAGAGAAAAACCCTGGAGGATAAAAGCCACATGGAGGGAGAGGCCACGTGGATAAGATACCGAGCCACTCTAGCTCTGGCCAGCACTACATACAGCAGAAAAGAGCAGACACCTCTGATCCCTTCCCACATTTCCAACTGACATGATCATGAATAACAACATGGTGGTTGTTTCGGGTCACTATGGTTTGGCATAGTTTGCTACATATCAGTATATAACTGATATACAAGATGACTTTCACTCTATTGTCAACCTTCAGAACAACCCTCTGAAGTAGGTATTGTATCCATTCCACATTTGAGGAAACTGTGGATCAAAGCAGACAGATATTGAATATAAAGACTACCTCACAAACTCCTGAACTGACAAGGCAACTGTAACTGGCAGGAAAACCGGGAAACTCTCCCTCTTCATCAAGGAGTACACTGCAAAGAAACTTTCTGTACTTTCTGTAAAGCATTGTTCTGCTTCATGCAATGATTCAGAAACCCCCAAATGTTCCCAATAAGTCTATGTCATTTCCCAAGAGGCTAAAAGCCTATTGCAGACTCTAGCCAAATGTAAGTTCTGGGAAGATCAAAACCATTTGTATTCTAACAAAATTTTCAGTTTCTCACATTAATAGAAACAAGACTCAAGTTTGTATTAAGCATTGTACAGTAGCCTTTTGATGGAGTTGGGCTAGTTCATAGAATTTTAGAACTGAAAGGAAGTTCAGAGGCCATCTGGTCCAAGTCTCAAATATCATGGCTAGAGAATTGAGAAACTTGCTTAAGTCTCCCCAGTCAGCTCCTAGCAGTAGGCCCAAGCTAGGTACATTTTCAGATGCAGTCCCAAGGTCTCCCAGCTCTCATCGGGGGCACCTAATATAGGATTACCCACTTTCGGGATCTTGGAAAGGATATCTAAATGCATTTCTCCTTATATCACAGCTTCTTCTATTTTCATTAAATTGCATTCTGTTGCCATTTAAGGCTAGTTCTAAAGTCTTTCACAAAAGAGAGTTTTTGCTTTACTTATTTTTTAAAAACAACACCAGGATGACTTTAAAGTCACATAAAGAAGAGTGCACAAAGAAGCCTGAATGGCATTTGATCAGATGAAAGAACTATTTAATTGGGCAATATGGGCTCAATTCTGAATTCATTATTTATGATGCTTGTTGACATTTGAAGTGAGTCACCAGTGTTACCGTCTTAGCATAAAATAAGTGACTTGAAGGAAATACCATGCAAGCAGCAGAACATCTACAAGACACGTCAAATGGTAGCAGAGAAAAAATTAAAACATCCTATCATAAACTAGTTCTGTTTTCATGGTGTTCATTCGGCTCCATCTGCACATCTCTGAGCAGCACAAGTTAAAAACAAAGGTTGCATTCCTGATGCTAATTTTGTTAAAATATATTACCCTGTTCTTAGATGAAGGACTCCTGAGAAATGAAAAGCAAACAAACAACAAAAACTGCTTCGTTGGCTCCAGGACTGGGTTTGGCCCATGGACAAAACTGGAGCTATTTATCCTAGTCCTGTGGCACATATGTTTAGATTGCCTTGGGCTGTACTTTCTACAACTGAAATGTTACTGCATGCTTCAAGCATTTACGTCTCACCTCCTAAACTTGATCAAGTTTTATGAGAGTAGAGGCTGTGACTTACCTATCTTCCTCTACAATGCCTATCAAATTCTTCATCGAAGGAGAAAATTTGCTTAAAGCATAACACTGATGATTAAAACTTGTTACTCTCTTTCTCAATGCCATCATTTTACTCCATACTGACTGAAGCCCTCTTGAGACGGAAATCAAGAGAAGACACAAACCCAAGGTAAATAATTTGGAATTAGAATATAACCAACTCCGGTGGTCTCTGCATTCTTACAAGGAGTGGTGTTGGGTACTGAGGCACTTGTAATCTGTTAAGAGCTAAAGGGCCAATTGTGATTTAGATATATGTTATAAATTTGGGGAGGAGGGATATTACCTTGGTGTAGCCACACTTCGTGATGTGAGTGGAGGAGACATTTTTAGGTTGGCAGAAGTGAGGAAGCAAGGACTGCATTGAAAATTCTCGAATTGCAATGGGACCGCCAATTCTCCATCTTGGGCACTACTAAATCTGCTGTAGTTCCTTAACTACCCCTACATGACCCAGGAAGGAGGAAGAGAGAAAAAGAGGTGTCTACCTGAATTAGCTAAATAAGGCACACAGAGTTCACAAATGGGCCTTTCTTTCTCCCCTCTAGGGTGTGCCAGGAATGCTTCCTGTCTGCTGTTGTCACTTTTTTTTTAAGTTAGATATTTGCTCTTCTACCAGAAAGCTTTTCTATTGACAAAGTAACAGAAGAGTAAATTTTAACTTGAAGTTTTTCCACAAAGCAGATGTCTTTTCTTGTGAGAATTGGCATATTTTTACCCTCAGAATGATCTCTGCTTTCATATGCCTAATTAAATTTTAGAGGTCCCCTGCTTAAATAAAGATTTATTAGCTGTTAAAGTTGTAGCATAATTCTTCTGACACCTACATGCTATCCTTGAACATATTTACAAGCAGACTAGCTTATCCACTATAAAAATATAGGTGATTTAATGCTGTTATGTTATTGGTGTCAGTTACCAAAATTCAGTTTCACAATAGAGCTTTCTGAAGATACTGTTAGTTGACTTTTAGACTGTCACTGTGCTTGAAGAAAAAGGGTCTACGAATCTCAGTGATTAAGTGTTTGAACTACTTAAGCTAAATGGAGGTAATCAGCTGGTCCAGAACCCCAAAACCTGGGCCCATGCAAGGTTACATACAAGCTGTTCCCAATGTGAACATGGTCACATCACTAAAAAGCCTTGGGAGTTAATGCACAGCTACTAACATCCCTGTTTGTTTAGTGAGACACACAAAACTCATAGAGAGACACACAAAACTCATGTTTTGAAAACTACTTCCTCAAACCAACAGCCTTAACATCTTCCTTTTTTCTCCCCCTCTGGGATTTTTAGCTGCCACTTTAGCAATATTCCTAAAATATTCAGAATTAAATTAGATCTAGTAACATTTGCAAGTTTCTGAGGTTCTGTTTAATGAGAACATTTCTAAGCATGGATTGCACTGTGCCTATTTCTCAGTGGACTTAATCTAATCAGACCTTTGGATTCAATGCAGTCAACCCAATGAAAATCCCTACTGCCCTCAGAGTTGAAACATCTCTTGCAGACAAAATCAGAACATCCTCGTCTGAGTAGGGACACTGGGCAGAAACAAAGTTTGCATTCAGTTATTTAAAAAAACACAATACTTTGAAAGACATAACTTCTATTTTCTAACTTGGAGAAAAGAAGAAACTTTGTCAAGCTTCATTTCTTAAATCTTCAAGCCTGTGCTTCAGATACCTCCTAGTCAAGACCAAAATGTATAGATCATATGCAGTGGAAGTTGAAGGTCAGGGGATTGCCATTCCAATTTTAAAAAGAAGAAGAGAAGGAGGAGAAGTAGAAGAAGGAGGAGGAAGAGGAGGAGGAGGAAGAGGAGGAGGAGGAAGAGGAGCAGGAGGAAGAGGAGCAGGAGGAAGAGGAGGAGGAGGAGGAGGAAACAAAAAAAGGAGTGTATCCATCAAGATTCGCATTTGAAAGAACAGGCAAACAGGGATGTTCTTTGGTTCTTGTCTTCCTACTCCTCTGAGGTGAAATTGCTGTGTTAAAGCCTTGAATTCTGAGCAGCAAACTTCAGGTATGNTACAATTAACACAGTCTTTTTGGATAGTATGTTATTATAATCCAAGGACTTGGAAGAAAAATCCTTCCAAATAATTTTCATAAAAATACCTCCCCATGTATTTCTGTCCCATGCATTCCAGTCTTTGAACAGCAATGTTAATGTTACCTTGTTACTTCACTGTAGATTAAATGAATACAACTTCTTGCACCTTTTGGGTTCATACCAAGTTAGAGTTTTTGTTTCATTGTGCTTATTTATCTACAAACACACATAAAAGCAGACACTATGTGTATCTGTCTTAGCCAATGGAGAATGCAAGAACTTTTTTTTCAGACTGTCATCAATAAGCTTAACCATTTCCATCTTTGTTGATTCATTTGTGGGCCTAAGAATATCACAAGTGAATGGATGGCCTTAACATACATTAGTCCTAAAAAAGTTAAAACTATTAAGAAGGAGTAAACATTACTCTTTTTTCTTTTTCTTATCTATCACGGCAAACATGCACTGACTTAATGCTCTGTTTAACAAGCAGGTATCAGAGGTTTTGACATACAAAGACAAGGTGAGATTCCCCCCAGATCTCAGGAACATACCACAAAATTATAAGCTGTCCCTGTTGAGATTTTAGCATGTTTCTTTTTTTTAAATGTCATTTAAGAGTCTAATTAAAAATTGGCATCTATTAAACACATTTACTTATTTATATTTCTTCAATTTTTATTGCCCAATTGGTATCAAAATTACCATAAATGCCACAGAGAAAGGGAAAAGGTAACCAAGGCTGAGACACAAGGTATATTTTATATTCTACCAAGATATGAATTGTTAATGTTCACCTTATTTAAAGAAAATACACATACAGTATATGAACTCATGTAGGTATGTACATAAGTTTTGAAATTGTTTAATCATTTTATCGCAATATATTTTGAATCATAACAAAAATACTTATTTAAAAATCCTGAGCTCTTTATTTAGATATGTAGCTCTCAAGACTTATAAACATCTAGATGTTTAAATTTGGGAATACAGTTACCACAGAGAGTCTGATTCTATAATTTTTAACACTGCTGTGTATAATAAATTTCCACATTCTATTTGGAACCATTTGACTAATTTAATTTGTTTGATTAATAATAGGAACAGAAAATAGGAAAATAATATATTTCTATAATACTCAAGATTAAATTATCCATATTTAATAGCAAAGTAATTTATTGTATTTTGTATGATTTCTTTGAAATATAGGGCATTAATTGCATGGAATTATTTAATGTGAGCTATTAAAATGGAAGTCCATTTAGAACACACAATATGTCGTTCCCATACTTTTACAACTATAAACTGGGATTACTTTACTAGATCAACCTGTTAAAATTAAGTTAAAAACCACCACAAAATGTTTTTTGTGGGCTCTCTCCACAAGTGAAAGAAAGTGAGATTCCTTATCTACCCCCTGTCTAGCTACACACACAACTTCAGGAAAGTTTCTGAGAGTGTCTCTCATAAGCCCCTGGTAATCTGGCATCCAACATTTTTCTCCTCTCCTGTTTGGCTTTCTCTGGAAAGGTCTTCTTCAGCTGCCTTCAAGTGGCATGCAATTGCTGCTACATCTTCACCATTAGTGATCATCCAACGCTTTGGTAAATCCAATATAATGCCACTGATGCCCTCCAAGTGTGTTCCTGCCTTTGTTGCAGCCTGTGACAATGCATGAAGTCCTCTTCAATTGTTTCTACATATGAGCTGCAGGTTAGTCTACTGTGGCTTGAGTCCTGGTATTTGCACTTGAATATGTTTTGACCCGTTAGAACTTCTAGCCCTCTTATGTTATACTCTCTTAATAATCTGTGTCTCAATAAATTTACCAAAAAAGGCCACCAAAAAATAAATAAATAAATAAATACACAGCCAACCAATCAAACAAAAACAAACAGATGCTTCTGAATTTATTCTTGTTTGCTTTTATTTGCTCACAGTCCCTAGAACTCGCATGAAAATTCACATGGGCTGACCTGAAAGCTATCTTTTGGTGCCATTATAAAGTTTCTATGCCTTGGGGCTCTCTCTTCTTATCATTCAGTTTTTCCTAAGAGATGCCTCCATTCCTTATACATAGACCCTGCTAAACACTTCTATGTATCTTTCAAATATGCCCAGGAAATCTTTAATGAAGATGTATGAAGTCAAGATAAAACCTCCTTAAGAAGGCATACAGATGGCCAACAGACACATGAAAAGATGCTCAACATCACTTATCATCAGAGAAATGCAAATCAAAACCATAATGAGATACCACCTCACATCAGTCAGAATGGCTAAAATCAAAAACACAAGAAACAACAAGTGTTGGTGAGGACGTGGAGAAAAAGGAACCCTCATGCACTGCTGGCAGGAAACCAAACTGCTGCAGCCGCTGTGAAAAACAGTATGGAGGTTCCTCAAAAAGTTGTAAATGGAACTACCTTATGATCCAGTAATCATACTACCAGGTATTCATCCTCAAAGTACAAAACACTAATTCAAAGGGACATATGTACTCCTATGTTTATAAATAGCATTATTTACAATAGCCAGATTACGGAAGCAGCCCAAGTGTCAATCAATAGTTGAATGGATAAAGAAGATGTGGTACATGTATACATACACACACACACACACACACACACTGGAATATTAGTAAGCCATAAAAAGAATAAAATCTTGTCATTTGCAATGACATGAATGGAGCTAGAGAGTATTATGCTAAGCAAAATAAGTCAGCCAGAGAAAGACAAATAACATGTGATTTCACTCATGTGTGGAATTTAAGAAACAAAACAAATGGGTGAAGGGAAAGCAAAGTAGAGAGAGAGAAAAACCAAGAAATGGACTCTTAACTGTAGAGAACAAACTGATGGTTACCAGAGGGGAGGTGGGTGAGGAGATGGGTGAAATAGGTGATGGGGATTAAGAAGTGCACTTGTCTGTGACGAGTACAGAGTGAGGTATGGAATAGTTGAACCATCAAATTGTACACGTGAAACTAATATAACACTGCATGTTAACTATATTGGAATTAAAATAAAAGCTTAACGATCATAACAAAGAAATTAAAAAGATAAAACCTCCTTTTGGCTATGTATTTTAAAAGACTTAGTTATTCATTTGACAGAGAGAGAGAGAGAGAACAAGTAGGGGGAGCAGCAGGCAGAAGGAGAGGGAGAAGCAGGCTCCCTGCTGAGCAAGGAGCCTGATGTGAGGCTCAATCCCAGGACCCTGGGATCATGACCTGAGCTGAAGGCAGGTGCTTAACTGACTGAGCCACTCAGGCATCCCTGGATATTCCTCTTTTAAAATTGAATATATTATTATTGTTGAATTATTAGTAGAATTTGTTTAAGTTCATGAATGACACTATCTTGTACCCCAAAATATCCTAGTTCTTTTTATGAGACAATGTCAAGGCATAGGAAGAACTTCTTTTGTGGTAGCTTGCATTTTCTTCAGTTTTAAATATCAGGTTTTTTGGTTTTGTTTTTTCTTTCTTTTTTTTAATTTTCAATTGACTTTTTTATTATTATGTTCAATTAGCCAATATATAGTACATCATGAGTTTTTGATGTAGTGCTTAATGTTAAAAGGTAAAAAAGAAATATGTATACATTTATTGCATACAACATTCCACTGTAAATATTTCTTTTCTTTTTTTTTTTTACCTTGTAATGTTAAACATTTTAAAGGGTTCTAAAATCAAGACATTACCTATGAATCACATGTGTATTTGTTTGGGGTTTTATTTTTTTTTTTCCTTCAAAACATTTGAGAATAAATCTTAAAAATGGCTGCTTTGAATCAAGGAAATACACTATCAGGTTTTGACTGTTTTTTTATTGTTTTTGTTGGGAAACTGTATTTCGCCTGAGATGTATCCAAACACACGTGTAGTAACAGTAATAACGTGTGATTCAATGTGTGATTAAGAAGGTGACCTTTAACCCAGGTTTCAATGAACATGACTGAGGAAACCTAATCAACTTGGTATAAGATGTTTTAACTACAACAGATTGCCTGGCAGGAGATGTGTAATATGTAACTACAAAATTATTACTCAGAATTTTGATGTATATTGTGGGTATGTTATTTTTGTGTGAATCTACATGGAACATACATTATCCTTAAAATGAGCCAACAAATACTTTGCATGTATGAACCTGACTTGAATACATGTTGGTTGTTGACAGGGCATTTATGTGTGTGATTCCTCCAGAAACCAGTAATCTTTGTCCTGTTACCTGACTACGGGCTGTGCCCTGATACTACTCACTTGTGTCTCTCAACTTTGCACTACTGTTTTTAATAAGTTCCTAGTAAAAGAGTGTGAATAAAATAGCATAAATAGCATGAATCCCCACCATGGGGAAATAAAAGATATTGTCCAAGAACATTCCATAAGCAAGTTCTTCTTGATTAGGAACTAAGAATAGCAAATTGCCTCTTATGCTCCAAATTACAGTGATGCAGACCAAATGTTCTCCCAATTTCTCATCAGCCTTAGAATCTTTACCACCTACCCCTTCAGCTATAGATCCCCTTTGGTCAGCAGTGGTTACCTCTCCCTAACCTGGGGGCCATGATGAAATGTGAGGACTGAACCATATTGAGGAAGCTTCTGATGTGTTGATTACCGAACACAATTTCAAACTGTGTTCCAAGGGGTGTCACTGACAGAGGACAAAATGAGAATGTATCCCCTGAAGATGCATAAGGCGGTGCTGGGAATATTGGACTCCGAATGTGCCAGATCTCATGCCAAAACTCTGCTGCCCATACCACATCCAGTTTAAACTCTTACATCTTTATTTTTGCTAGTTTAATACAGACCTCTCCGAATTGCCAGGTCTCCCTCTAACTTACAGTAAGTTCCAAAGAGCACCAATTTTTCCACTTTCAGCTTTTTATCATATGAGGCTATCTTGGCCCTTTGAAGAATCTATATAATTAGGTATAGTGATTGCTAAGTCATAGTCCCTGGAAGAGTTGTGTGGAAACCAACTGGGATACCGGTTCAAAGTACAGATGCTTATCCTCCACCCAAGACCTACTCAGTCTGAATATCCAGAGGCAGGGTCCATCCCGAAAGCACACCTGGTTTAGGAACTACTGATTTAGTGAGACACCCAGCAGTACATTTTATAACACTAGTAGAGTAAGGTAGCAATTTACTCATGCTCCTAACGGTAGTTGGTAGAAGGAGTGCAAACTGCCCTCCCTGGATAGCCTAGAGACACTCGCAAGAACTGACTTCATAGTCACTGTCAATCTCTATTTCCAGCATAAAGCAATATTACCCTCATGGGGGCAAATAAGATTCCAATACAAACAGAACCTCACAGTTAAAACTTTGCTAAAAACAGGTAGATGCCAAAGATCCATCATTCAAAAGCCAACCTGGTCTGAAAGAAACCACCATAAAGACATCTGATGTTTTATTAACAGCACTTTGCTCAGTTTCTGGTTAAAAAGTAGCTCTTCCCTGGGGCAAATAATAATAATAATAATAATAGAAAGAAGCTCTTCACAGCAACCCAGTTTTAGCTGTCCCCAAGGCTCTGGCTTGAAAGAAAGTTTGATGTTATTTTTTCTAAGCCAAAGGGACACTCCTAGCATACAAGTATCAGACAAGACACCTGGTCAGGAGCACTATAATTCACTTATTTCCCAATGAACAAGTTAAAACCCTCTCCTTTTTTTCCTGAATTGCTGTGCCCAGATGCCGCTCCCATGGGCGACCTCTACTATCACAAAGCTCCACTCCTGGTATTCATAGGTCCATATGCCAAGGAACCTGAGGAGAAACATGTTTGACATCCTAGGGGCAGTTTCTCTCCTTGGGGAAGGGCAGGCTTCCATCGCTCTGCCTTGCCTCTCATTAATGTGCCCAGCTAGGTCTCTTTACTGCTCTATTTAACTGCACCCACTCCATTATTGATCATATTGTGTGTAATGGTACATTGGCTGAAGAAAATGACGATTACACTGTAGAGGTAGGGCAGTGCATGGGATCTTGTGTCTCTACAATTTAGTGATGCTATGGAGTCTGCCTCAAATAAATGAATTGGAGACATATTCTGGATGAAGACTGATAGGAACAAAACCAGTTCCTGAGATGAAGATAATATAATGTTTCCTTCTGCATTGGAAGCCAAGGCTACTCCAAAGTAGTTGTTTCACATTTTGGCCCAAAGGATTTAACATTAGAGGCCTTTTGTAATCCCTAAGTGGATAATCTATAATTTTGACATGGGACAATGTGCCTGCCTCATCACCTTGTTGCATTTTCTGTGTTTTCAGCCTCACACTTACTATTTTATTCGGCATATGGTAAAGTTAAAAATGTTGGTACATTCTTGCCTTGTTCTCTGTATTGAAAATTGCATGGGATTATAGTCTTTTGTAATTCATGGCTATTTCTTCTGAAAGCTGATAATTGCTTCAATTATATTCTATATTCTACTACTTCTACTATTACCAATACCTCCTTTCCCAGCACATTTTTCATAGTTAACTCAATCAGTCATGATAATAAAGGGCTTCATTTATTTCTTTTATAAGTTGTTGAACTGAAGATGGGAGGATCATTGAATCAGTCAGATTCCAATCAGGAGACAGAAATGACACAGTAATTTGAACAATGAAAATTTAATGAAATAGATTATTGACTATAAGAGGGGATTATCTACTAGGAGTAGGTAATTCTTACATAAGAGGGGGTAAGATTACATAAATGGATATAAAGAGAAGCCATTACCTTTAGAGCTGAAGCAGAGGACCCCAGAAAGCCCTTCTTCCTTCAAGGACTGAGATCCAGACTCCCTTTGGAGAGCATGCTGATCATGGCCCACTGCATAGCAGAGAAGTTTGCTGCATCAGTGGATCTTTACAAAGCTACCCTCTGGGGTGTGGGAGAAGCCACACAAGGGGGTTATGCTGATGAAACGTGCTGGTGCTCAGCACTCTACTGGTGCCCCATGAGCTCCTAGCCACCTTCCACTGCAGGAGCAAATTAGAGAGCACATGAAACCAGGAAGAAAATCCCTTTCCTTCTCTAGTGTCCCTGCAGTATCCTCTCTCCTAAACAGCTTAACATTGTGCACTCTGGCAAGGAAGAAATGTTCCATTACCAAAAGTAGCATGCTGAAGGGTAGACTGGGAGCTGAGAGGCAATAGTCTAATAACTGGTATGGTCTATCCCTTTGGCTATTCAGCTACTATATGTACCCTTCTCTACACAACTGAATTGCTTTACAACCATAAAACAACTCTATGTTTTCATCTGACAATATATAGCTATCCTTCATAGAAGTGAATAAGTTCTTACCAGTCCCCTAAAATGAAGAGACACATTGTCTCAACAGTCATTTTACCCATCACTGCATTTATTAATTACTCCTCAAATTCATAGTCCCACTGAATACTGTGTTACTGAAAGACTAAATATATTCCACTGCACACCTTCCCCTCATAGTATTTCTGTGGTCATTCGTCCTTTTCATCCCAAGCACTAACCTTTGTTTCCTTGTCTAATCTAAGGTGACATGGACCAGTGATGCCCACTTTCCACTGCTGCTTCTTCTGCTACTTCTATTCCTCATCATTGCTGTGTTTTAGTAGCAGACATCTTGTAGATAATGCCTTAAGATGCCAATGTAGTAGAATACAAATAATATGGGACACACATAAAAAACAAAATTATACAAGTAATTGTTAATTTTTACTTTTGGCAACTAATTTCAAACTCTTTGCCCAAATAGGGAAATTGGCCAATTTGATTTTAACTCACGTCAGTCCCATCTCTACCCTGTTAATGAGAACTGAGTGGCCTAAAGTCAATGAGGAGAGGGATAAAGAGAAGCAGACACGATCACTAGCTCATGAAAAGTTAGGATTTAACTACACAATGTGCCTTTTATTTATTTTAGTGTTTTTCTTCAATTGTTGCAAATCTGTGATTTGTTATATTTGACCCAGTGGAAGTCTTGCAAGTCACACTGACCTATTAACAGAAACTCAGCCTCCTAACAACCAAGAAACAGAGCTCAGGCCTGCTTTATTTCTCCACTTGCACCTCAATAGCAGCAGTGACCTTTGTCTATCATACACCAACAGTGTGGAGGGCTTCATATTTCTACTGACATCTCTGTTTGGCGTGTGAAGCTATTTCCAAAAAGCTTCATTTATTTAATCTTCCAGCTGTCTGAAAATCTTTATGGGTGCCCATTTTTAGCTTGCCCTTTACCCTTTGTTTTCTGAACCTAACCAGGTCCTTGCTTGAGGCTCCCAAAGGTCTAAGATCACTAGGAGAAGAAAGTGGAAACTGGATGTCTAATGAAACAGAAGTCAGCTGGAAAAGTTCCATAAAATTACTTTGGGGAGAAGCTGGTAGGAGAGATGCCATTGTGTTTTTATTTCCACTATCACAACACAAAATAATTAATGGGTAAAAAATACTTTTTGTTTAATAATTGCTGTTCTTCATTAGTGTGAACCAAGGGCACAGTCTATCTAAGACAATAACATCTGCACCCCATATTTCATTATCACCAAACTTCACATTTCACACAAAAGCATTGCTAGCACAGCCTTACAGCTTTAATTAGATTCTGCCATAGCTGTGAAGGTCAGCCAATTATTGTGTGTGAAATTTCAATATGAAGTGGCTGAATTGAAGACAGCATTGCAACAGTGTGGGATTCTGCAGTGCTGTAAATCTAGCATTTTAGAACCATTTCTTAAAACACAAGATAATATAAAATAATCATCAAGTATGTACAGTTTCAAGGGTTACTAGTTAATTTCACATGTGCTTTGTGGGGAAAAAAACACAATTTCTGATTGTTTCTTAAATTCTTTCTATTACACTGTCATTATCTCTGACACAATTGTTAAGGCTGATCCATGTTTTTATGATTAACTTGCTTTACTCACTTAGAACTCCTCTGGAACATTTGATCTAGGAATAAAGCCTGGTTTTATCAAGTTTTACATGATGAAAAGTTGAAAATATTCACACGCATATATATTTAAACACTGTATTTGATCCATAAAAATGTAGATGCATATTAATTGTTAGGTCAACTTCAGAATGTCCTTCTACCTATTTTTTTAAGGTTTTATTTATTTATTTGACAGAGAGATAGAGAGCACAAATAGAAAGAGCGGCAGGCAGAGGGAGAGGGAGAAGAAGGCTCTCCACTGAGCAGGGAGCCCGATGCGGGACTCGATCCCAGGACCCTGGGATCATGACCTGAGCTGAAGGCAGCCACTTAACTGACTGAGCCACCTAGGCGCCCAAGAATGTCCTTTACTTGAAAACCTGCTGAATTAAAACTGTTTTTCTAGGAATCCATATCATGAGCTTTCTATCTAGGATGATAGAAATTTGGAGGTGGAAAGAATCTTGATGCTTATCTCTCCAGGGTTCTTTATTTAATACATGAGGAAATATGCCTTAGAACAATACCAAATTTCATAAGGTCACACAGCTCCTTAGCAACAGTGTCAGAAACAAAATTCAAGTTCTGTCATCCTCTCCTTGTGGCTCTCCACAGGTCTGTTTTACTATTGAAGAATGATTTAGATAAGGTGTACCACATGATATATAAAAGCTCCAAATTTTGCTCAAGCATTTTTCATGAGGTTTGAGTGCTGTTTGTTTTATTTTGTTTTATAAGTAGGCATCTATGTAGTTTAATACTAATTCAAGAAAACAAGTATTTATTGGGCCATCCTCCAAGCAAGGTACCCTGCAAGGCATTACATATGTCCAGGATGATTAAAATGCTCTCGGTAAGCTTCCAAACCAGCAGAGTAGGTAACAAAGAGGAGGAGGAAGAGGAGACTGCAGGAATAAGGGAAACAGATACGTCAGATTAGAGGAAGATAAAGACAGAGCAGAGCCAAAGAAGGCTTCCCAAGCCTGAGAGAGAAGGAAGAAGACTAGAGGATGTTTAGTAGCATGCCTGGCCTCTACCCACTAAATGCCAGCAGGGCCCCTTGCTCCAATCCTGGCAATAAAAATTGTTCCTAGGTGGGGAGCACGTTGTAGAAAGAGTAGCAAATTCTCTTGAGAACCACTGCTCTAGAGTCTAGTTTCTAGATCACAGAGTACAGTGAATCTTAGAAGACTTCCCAATTCCAGAGACTCTGCTTCAGCTTTATTGAGATGCATGATCCCTTGACACTTCCCACATTTCCCAAGCTACTGGCTGGGAAGGTAGCATCACTTACTTCAAAGAAGCTTAGGAAGCTAAGGGCTAGACTGGAGTCATTTGATTTGATGATTTGGTGGCCAATGGGAGGAAACTGAGTATGACTGAGTGGTAAGCAAAACAGCAGATGTGCATGAGTATTCTAGGAAGTTAAAAAGTAAAAGAAAGAACAGAAGGGATGCAGTATGTCCAAGGAATTAGAGAGCCGAGTACTCTCAACCTCAGGAACAGTTGAAATCTGGAGCCAGGGAAGTCTTTGTTTGGGGGGAGTGGACTGTCCTGTGATTTGGGGGGCAGATATTTTGTAGCACCTTGGTTTCTACCCACAGATACCAGTAGGCATCCTTCCTCTCAGTTGTGACAAACAAAAATGTCTCTGGATATTGTGGAATGTCCACTATGGGTTAAATCTCTCCTACTGAGAAGCATTGGATTAGGAAGAAAGATTTTTGGTTTTTAATTTAGGGTAGACAAAATTAAACAAGAGTTCAAGGACAGAAGAAAAGAACTGAAATGGGAGAAACTGAAGACACAGGCAAGGGCAGGGAAACTTGGGGAGGGGCACATAATATGAAGAAGGTAACAAGAAAGAAGGCCAGCAATGCTTTGATAGAATGGACTTTCCTTCAGAGCAAATAAAGAGAAGGTCCCTAAAGTGGAGATAAATGTTAAGCACAGCTAAACCAGAGAGTCTTGATCTTTCAAGAGAAGCTGTAGATTGGCTTCATCTGATAATAGAATCTGAGAGTGGGGAATTCACTAGAAAGTTGAAAAGCAAACTATACGTCACTACTTAGCTGAGATTAGAGAGCATACCTTTGCAGCAGAACCAGGAAGAAGTACATCAAAGATGCCATATCTGTTGCTTACTCAACTGACCTTTACTGGGAGCTGGATCAGAAAATGGACACTTTCTAGGATTAGGAATTGTCAAGAGAAGAACAGCAGCAGGGCAAGTGGTGAAGAAATGTGGGGGTGAGGTAGGAAATCTGGGTGAGTTACATGAGGCAAATACTAAAGTAAGAGGTACCTGAAGTCAAGAAAGTGGCCACAGCTTGAGAAATCAGGAAAGTCTCAAAGGATCATGCTTCCTAATGAAGTTGAAACAGATTCTCTGCTTTGAAATTGGGAAGCCTTCTATGGTTTAGAATCTAAACACTAGATTAGTGGTTCTCAAATGAATTTGCCACCTCCCCACCGCTGTCTGGGGGCATTTGATGATGTCTGGACACAATCTGTATCATCATGACTGGGGCGGGAGGGGGCACTACTAGAATCTGGTGGGTAGAGGCCAGGGATGCTTCTAAACATCCTACAACGCACTATACAGCCCCCACAATAAAGAATTGTCTGGTCTATAATGCCTACAAATGTCTTTGTTGAGAAGCCCTGCTCTAGATTAAAACCAAATATCTAGTAAGTTATTTAATGGAAACTCTTGGGAAATTTTTTAAAGAAAATCAAACCACAGGGCACATGGCTGGCTCAGTCAGCAGAGCATGAGACTCCTGAGCTCTGGGTCACAAGTTCAAGCCCCACACTAAGTGTAGAGATTACTTTTAAAAAGGAAAAAGAGGAAAAAAAGAAAAGAAAATTAAACTGATGAAAGGTCCTTTTACAATCCTATTACACCTTAGCATCAATTATTATACCTTAGCCTTTCAGACAGCAAGAACCTCCAACTGCTTTTATGCAGACACTCATTTATTATTTCATGCAAAATAAATTGTGTTTTATTATGGGAACCACGTTAAACATTGAGAATATAAAAATAAAGTAGGCATAGACAACCATTAACTCAGAGAAAACTATTGCCATGGACTGAATTGTATTCCCCCCCCCCCGCCAAATTCATATGTTGAAGCCTAACCCCCCAGTGTGACTGTATTTGGAGATAGAGTCTACAAGGAGGTAATAAAGGTTAAATGAGGTTATAAGGATGGACCCTGATCTGACAGGATCAGTGTTCTTATAAGAAGAAGCACTAGAGAGTTTGCTCTCACTTGCTTACCTCTGCCTCTTGCTCCTACACCATTTCGCTCTCTCTCTTCTCTCCCCTTGGGTTCAGGTCATATAAATGTACACACTGATGGTGGCCAACAAGGCAGGAAGAGAAGCCTCACAAGAAACCAACTATTCTGGCCCCATGATTTCAAACTTTCAGCCTCCAGAGCTGTGAGAAAATAAATGTCTATTGTTTAAGCTACTCAGTCTGTGGTATTCTGTATGGCAGCCCAAGCAGACTAAGGTAAGCATATTCTCCTATTTATCTGTTTATATCCCAAGCTTTGTCCCAAGCAAATGCCAGTTTTACTTTAGGAGCCTTCCCATTCCAACCTAACCACTTTTCTTATTCTCTACTCTTCCTCCTACCTTTGACAGTATGAGAAATGGATTTAACTTTGAAATTAGGCAAACCTGAGTCTAAATTCTAGCATCTAACCATAGAAGCACTAAAGATTAGCACTTAAGCCCTCTGAGCCATAATATCTTCATTTATTAAAATGGACATAACCACTTTTACTTAAAAGACTTAAATGAAAAATTAGGTGAAAATGCCTAATACTGCTCTAATATGTAGCAGTCTCTCAATAGTTATCAGTTTCCACTGTCCCACTTGGATCACAATTATAACCAAGGGCCGTTTTCAAAAATTATTTGGTTTATTTGGCTCTTCCCAACTGTCTCATTAGATGCTGGTCTAAAAAAGCTGAAATTTTCCCTGACCCAAAGAATCTCCCAAAGAATTTTGAGAACAGAAAAACTCCCATTCTCTACAACTGAAATTCAAGTGATGAATTTCTGGCTCCATAACAAGTAAAAGAAGCAATGACATTTTTTTTTAAAGATTTTATTTATTCATTTGACACAGAGAGAGAGATTACAAGTAGGCAGAGAGGCAGGCAGAGAGAGAGGAGAGAGGAGGAAGCAGGCTCCCTGCTGAGCAGAGAGCCCGATGTGGGCCTCGATCCCAGGACCCTGGGATCATGACCTGAGCCGAAGGCAGCGGCTTTAACCCACTGAGCCACCCAGGCGCCCCGAGCAATGACATTTTTAAGTGTACCTGACCAGTATTATAAAATGAAATAAATATGAAGTTTCTACTAAAAAAATTAAACAAAGAAAATAAAATAAAGCCTACGTTTATTTCCAGCATATTAAATCACGTAAGCATTTTTTGTGACATCACATGATGCAGGAATGTACCTATCACCTAAGTATCTATCAATTCCTAAAATTCACTATACTTTCATTATGTGTCAGTTACTATGCTAAGCTGTTTACACCTGCTAATTCAGTTAATTCTCACAGAAGGCCTTGCTTCACTAGCATAGCTGACTGGATTATGAACTGAGGAACATTTGATATCTATGATGACCCCTTCTTTTGTATTACAGAGAATCTGTAGAACGTCAACTCCTCTCGTGGGAGATAAACAGTTATAATGATTCCTGGAGGTGCTACATGGCATCTGAATTGAGGAATCTGGACCAGTTTCATTTGGCAAAAGATTATCACTAGTGTCAAATCAATTTTTTAGGAAATTTCTCCAAACCCTGTCTAGAATCAGCTTATCTTCACCCTCTTTTGAATGTCAACAAAGAAGACAAAAGCTCTTTTCATGAAGAATTTTTCATACTCTGCAGCTGTTTAAAATGCAAGTCATCTCTCTGGTTCATCATCTTCCAACCATGTAGGGCCCTGTGGTTGCAGCGGAGGGAGGGACAGGGGTGGTCAGTTCTCTCCCTAACAAACAGGAAATGTGGCTCCTATTGCCAAGTGACTGGGTCAGGACACCTGATCTTTCAATCTGCTTTTCTAATTGAGATTAGAAAAGGGACTGTGGGAGGAAAGAATTGGGAGACTGATACCCATTAGTGCATGCTCTACCCTTTGCCTTCCAGGCTCTAGCTTCTACATGTAAATTTTCTCCAGTTTAGACAATACAAATTAGTGAAATCCTCCTAAATGACCAGGCAGGGATCTATCTTGGCCTTTCCTAAGATAGTCTATCACCTTTGGCTACCCAAGATAGCAGGAGCCATCGTTCACAGACATTACTGGACTCATTATTTATTCTCTGGGTTCACTGATACAAGCTACTGGGGGCAGGGACCTTGTCTTTGTCACCACTATCTTATCACTTCTAGCAGTGTGCTAGAAACATCATAGACATGCATCGAAATTATTCTCACAGAAGGAAGGGAGGGAAAAGGAAAGAAGTTATCCTAGACCCTAAACATGGAGAAACCCAAAGAAATCAGTACACTAGAATTGCTCTTTGTATCAAAATCCAATATTAAAATTGGAAGAAATCTCATAAATACTACTGAGCCCAGCCCCTATTTACTGAGGTTCAGAGAATTAAGTGTTTTATCCTGGTCACAAGTTCATAGCAGAAGTCTCCTGGTGCTTGGTCCAAGAGCCCTTCCCTTATACCGTGTGGCCTGTCTGATGAGTGCTTCTGACCTCTTTGTCAGCATTCTCTATGTTTTTAAAAGATAAAGTGTACTTTACTTTGAGCCATTAATAAATATATTATGTACTTATTTATTTTATGTAATAGATAGACATAATCAGATTAGTTTTTAATAATGGAGCATTTCCTGTTTCTGGAGTATGTATGCATGAGTCTGTATGGCTATGTGTGTGCTTTCATTTGCAGTTTAAACAGAGTAAGATATGATGTCTATAGCGCTTTCTTCATCAAAGGAGAATGACTTAAAGGAATTCAATGACTCAAATTCTCAACAGTATCCTCTTATTAAGGAAAATGCCTCTAAGGTTTTGGAATTGATACAGCAGAGACATTTAATGAAATGCTCTTAAGATTGCAAATCCTAAAATGTGCTGTGTGCACACTGAATATTGTGACTTGGAAGAAATAATCTTATAATTCCCAAGTTTAATGTCATGCCTGTGGATTAAAAAGTTAGGCCAATTAGAGTTTCTCAGGAGACAGCAAATGGCCAACTGCCAACCTGGAAAAGACAAGCCACTGAGTTCCGACACAAAACAAGAAGAAAGACCTCAGCGATGAGGGGGACGTACCTTCAAACGTGGAAAGGAAGTTTCCACAGCCACCCCTCTACAACCCTGGGTCAGAACTGACAGCTGCTTCAGGAGTAATTTCCAAAGATCATAATATCAAGAGTTCTGAATTTAAGATGTTATATTACATTTACATAGTGCTTTTAGCCTCTAAAGGGTACCTCCTTTCTCACTGATTAGTATAACACCCTCCTTCCCACAACAAGGAAGAGAATGCACTATTTGTGTCTATTTTTTAGATACAAAAAGTGAAAACTGAGAAGTTAGATGATCTCTGAGCCATGAGTAGAAGTCTGTTTCCTGGTACCCAGCCCCATAGTCTTTCTACTTTACCTTGCTGAGGACTTTTATGGATGGGTAACTTTTTTTTTTTTTTTTGAAGGGTGAGGAGTAGCATGCTAAAAATTGAAAGCTATAAGCAAAACTAGTGGGAAAAACAGAAACCTGTATTCTGGTCACCTACTCATGGCTACCTGCTGTCATTACGGACAAGGACAATGCAATATATAAAATCCATAAATATAAAAGACCACCTTGTTAGAAAGATGAAGCCAGTCTCTCACAAAAGCTATTCAAAGAATCAGCATAGCTATTGTGGTGTTCATTTTCAGCTGATCTGACATACATGTTCTCTGTCTTCTTCAGCAATCCTTTGGATAGTAGTGGTAATGTGTGGTGAAATGGACACAAGGATCAAAGAAACACAGATTTGGAATAATTGGCTCCCACGTAGCTAAGAGCTGACTGTTTCAGTGCTCTAGAAAATGCATTCCTTTGCCAAACAATAAAGGACTTTTTGGAAGCCACTCTCCCATAACTTGTAAAAACATCTCTCAAGGATATCGCTAATACAGTGTTCTAGCTCTTAGGATTCAATATTTCAAGAAGTACCCTTAAGTAAACTCTAAACCTCTACAGATTTTTCTGTTTTGACTCAACTCTTGTTTCAGTTCCAGTATTTCTAGGAAAACACTGATTGATTTACTGTGGTAAATTATGAGAGGTTTTTAACGTTAGGTGCAGTATATCTGATTTGTGATCCCAGGCCTCAGATGTTTTATAGCAGAAACTTAAAATGTGCACTATAGGCTGGTACAAATAGGCTCACCTGTAAGCCCATAAAAGTCTCCACCTGCTGTGTTATACTTCTTTTCTCACATCTACTGATTCCACTCTTCCTGATTCAGCCATGATCCATATCAAAAACTTAGCAATGCATGATTTCAAATAGCTGATTTTACACTAGTCATGAAGTAATCTAAGCATCATGCTGAAAGGCACAGATTCCAAAGGCTTGATGGAGGCTGGCTAAACATGATGGCGGGCATCACAGAGATAGAAAGGTATGGCTTGATGTGTCTGAAAAAAGGAAAAAGCTTAAGCTTCAAAGCCTAATAGTTGCCTGTTGGATTGTCTTTCCTGCCATACTGTAAGATCTGTGAGGTCTGTGTCTACTCTCCTCACCACTGAATAGCTGGTATATAGCTCTATGTCCAGCACAAGGGAGGTGACAGTACATATTTATAGAAGGATGACCAAGAGGATGACCAAATGCATCAGAGGAGGAAGAAGCACGAGTTCAACTGTAGTTATCAGAGTCAAAAGATGTATTTCTCTATTGCTTTCCTCTTTCCTTTTCAGTATTTTTTGTGGATTTCTGTCAAACTCATTGTCATTTTTTATATAGTTGGGATGAACCGAACAAACATCAACTGCTGCCTGTTAATTCTGTTTCTAAAGACAGGTCTTGGGTTTAAGCTCAATGTGGATCAGTTAGTGCCCTTCTGAGCCATAATCAAGAGACTCAAATTACATCTGTGTTAAACCCTCTTGCTGGCTATGTTAGTGTTCTAACGTTGGACAGTCTGAAAAAAAAAAATGTTTTCTTACCGTTAGCCCTAATCCACCCTGTCACAATGTGAACCCATCTCAATTCTGCCCTTGGCACAGAGGACAACTGTTCAGTAACCTTCATGCCCCATTCTTTATTTCCTGTCTGGATCAGTTAGCTTTTGCTATATAACAAACCACCCATCCTTAGTGGCTTAAAATAATGACCATTTTATTTAGCTCATAATTCTGTGTATTATCACTTTGGGCTAGACTCAGCCAGGTGGCTCTTCTAGATTAATCTGGTCTCACTTGTTTTTGACTGAGCTTACACACATATCTGGAAGGCTCAGATAGTTGGCTCTTACCTCTTTTATGCATCAGCATAAGCCAGTCCTGTACATATGGTGGCAAAGGGTAATAGAAGCTTAGACATTTCTCAATGTTAATGAAGACCTCATCTATAATTTCTACCACATTATATTAGTCAAGGCAAGTTACTAGGCCAACCCAGATTTAAACAATAAGGAAACAGATTTTCCTCTTGATAGGAAGACCATTTTTTCAATTTACCACACCATCCTAGGTTCCTTTAAGTTTCATTAGCTTCATCCTTTCCTCATATTTCCCCAAAATAAGTCCTTTCTCTGTTTATCTTGGATTCAACCTCCAGATTTCATGTGTATGTCATACATTCATGCCACAAATATTTATTGAGCAACTACTATGTACTAAGATCTATGCTATATGCTCAAAGTCCACCAAAGCATGGTTCTTACTTTTAAGGAGCTTAAGGTTAGAGAGGAAGCAAATATTGAAGAAAAAGGTGATAAGAAGCAGTATAAAGTATTCAAGGAACCACAGAAACACAGGGCGGGGCCAAAATGGTGAGCCAGAAAAAATTCCTGGGAAAGACAGTGCTTAAATGAACAGGTGTCTTTTAGATCAGTGCTATTGGAAGTATGGTCTGTAGACTACTGGCAGCCTTCAAACTGTTTGCTACTTGTCTGGTTTCAGACAAGAATAAGAGTTTAGAAACCTTTTAGAAATTTAGTATTGCTGCAAAGCCCAAGCATGTGCTTTCTAAAAGTATCAGTCAGCAACAAAGTTAAATTTTTTAAAAAAAAGATCTTTTTTTTAAAGATTTTATTTATTTATTTGACAGAGAGAGCACAAGCCAGGGGAGTGGCAGGCAAAGGAAGAGGGAGAAGCAGGATCCCCAGAGAGGAGCAGAAGCCTGATGTGGGACTTGATACCAGGACCCTGGGATCATGACGTGAACCAAAGGCAGTCACCCAACCAACTGAGCCACCCAGTTGCCCCCAAAATATGATCTTTTATCAGAGATACTCTGAGTAGCACTGACTGGGTGACAAAGGGTAGAAGAGAATCAGTCCTGTGCATGATTTCCCAAAGGAGATCCAGGTCCTAATTCCTAGAACCTGTGAGTGTTAGCTTAATGGAAAATTTGCAGATGTGACTCAGTTAAGGATCTTGAGATGAGGAGATTATCCCAGATGATCTGGGTGTGTGCTAAATGCAATTACAAGTATCCTTAAAAGAGGGAGGAAAAGGGATATTGGACACTGACAGAAGAGGATAGGGCAATGCGACCAGAGAGACAGTAACTAGGGTAATGTGCAACACAAGCCAAGGAATGTGAGCAGTCACCAGAAATTGGAGAAGGCATAGAACAGATTCTCCACTGGGGCCTTCAGTGAGAACGTGTACCTGTTGAACCTTGACTTCAGACTTCCTGCCTCCAAAACTGAAAAAATAAATTTCTCCTGCTTAAGCCACCATGTTTTTGGTAATTTGCTGCAGCATCCATGGGAAACTAATACAAGGTGTGAAGACAAGAACATGAAGCAACATGATACATTTGGGGATTTATACAAAGCTAGAAAATGGGGTAAAAGATATATGTAGAGAGGAGGTGTACAGATAAGGAAGAAAGGAGAGGCAGAAATTGGGAAGACCAACTTCATCCCATACTGACATTTGAGAATTAACAAGAAAGACTCTGGAAGCCATTCACTTCCAAATTGGTGATATGTGGCTATATCCTACATGAGGTAAAACATAGAGAAATATTGCTCCTTGAACTCAATTCAGGGGGAAAAAAGTACACTTTGCATGAACCTAAAAATTAAAAATTTGTTGTGCTACTTGAGACATACCCTAAACTCAACTATCTCAAGAGAAGAGAACTAGCTAAATTTGGTGAGAAAAGTAAGGAATTAAGATTATTTACCTGGCTCATAAGAAGTGGATGCTATAAACAAGCTACTGAACTAGTAAAAATAAAAAATCCGTCTAGCTTGAAACACGCATGCACACATGTGTGCACTCATATGAGCCCCCACACACACACACACATTGCAAGACCAGCCTACCACAGTAACCCAAAAGAAAAGGGAAAAATCATTAAGGAAATAGTGGGGAGAGACTAGTACTGGCAATTGCTAGTGACATGTTTACTAAATATGCTTTAAAACATTAAACATAACATTGGAAAGCAGAAGAGCCAAATCGTTGGAGAAGCCCACTGATTACAATTCAGGTTAGGTCTCTGATCTGCTTTCTCGGCACTTGGCTTCACAACCGGAACCCAGCCAAACAAATCTGCATCTCTGGAGTCTCCAGGCAACTCCCAACTTGGCATTTCTGACACAGGAGAGCTAGCCAGGAAACCCCTCTTTGGAGGGGAACCATTGGCCAGACTCACTCTATCAACATCCAGACATCATAGTTAATTACAAACACACAGGACCAACCTGACAGCCAGCTCTGCAAGTAGCAGACACCAGCCTTCCCCAGGGAACTGGCTTGGCTCCAGTGACTACTACCAGTGACAAGAACCCTTTTAAGCAAGACACTCGAAGGGCTCACCAGATTGCGACAGGTTTTGTATTGCCATGTAAAGACATCCTCCTACCACCACCACTTCCTCAGAAATACCAGATTTCTATTGAAAGGCAGTGAATGGAAATCCCTGGCAATAAGATTATATCCAACATTTAAAAAAATACAAATGATTTCCTAATCACACCCCTACTTCCCACCCATCTGGCATTAAACTCTTTTTAGATGGGAGCCTAGAAAAAATCTTAGAAAGGAAATTGGTAAACCCCTTGACCCGTGACTCAGGTGTGTGGGAGGACACATTTTGACTCAGAAGCCTCTGATGTCTCCCCTTTTTCAGCATTTTCCAACAAGAAGTTATTCAGCAAGAATACTGGAAATTTGGCCACAAATGTTAAGATCTAGGCAATGAATTAGTCAAATGTTTTTATGGAGAACCCATTTGTACTTGATGTTAATTTGGGTTGTCTGCTGGAAGGCCAGATTCTTGGAAAAGTTGGGCCCAGGAGATCACAGCTATGCAACTGGATACTGACTAAAACACTTGAGAAATGCACCCTGCTTCATCCTGATCCATTGGTTTGATCCTGGCACTTGTCCTGGTGACAGAGAGTCATTTTGACTGATAAACGGCAGGATTAATCACATTACTCCAATAGCCCACCAGTGAGTGACGCATCAACAGCCATTACTTGGCCAAAGTCACTCAACTCAACTGAACCAGAGCAGTAAGCCAACATTCTGTATGAAGTTTTTATATCCTGAAGACAATTCCGCTATTGTGCAGCTTGCCACCATAATGTGGAGTTTGGCTCTTAGGATGAGTTTATTAAAGCCAAGTTTTTTTCCTCTGCTCTAGCACATTTGCTTTGTATCCTTTCAGCAACTCATTGTGCCACATTCAATTAGGTAAGAGAGTTAGGCTTTAATCTTGGTTAGATGGTGGAGAACTTTCCTAAATCTTTCTTCCTCAGATGGAACAATATGTGGACTTCTAACTTACTTTTTCTGATAAAGAACTGTGTTATTTCTGCATAAGCAAAAGATTCTTTATCCAGAAACCACAACACCATCACAATCCAGTAATTATTGGTGTCTCTTATTTGGAAAGATTTCTCAAGTAACGTTTTCCCATTTGTATTCCATTGTCTTTTTACATGCTGGCCCTTTGAAGCTTAGATTCTTAAACCGTGTGCACATCTGTCACGCATAACCCTTCCCCTTAAGCATTCCAAAGGTCTGTGGCAGAATACCAAGTCCTCCTTCCCAGGTCTACACTAGTCCAGGAGGAAATCTGTGCCCTGAAAGAGAATAGCCCTAATAGAATGACCTTTACTGAGGCTTGACATCTGCTACCTTGTAAGCTTCTTACACACTCAGTATAATCCACCTGGAGGCTTTTCTGCTTGATGGGAGGTGATAAAAAAGCTGTTAGGCTGTAAGCCTTGTCTTAGATTCAAAGCATGTAGGCTGCTTGAGATTCTGAGGCTTAGGGCAGACAGAGAGGGAAATATTTCTTAGTTCAGGTGCAATTCTCAAGATGCTTATTAGGACAAACTCCAGTCTAAGAACAACTTTATTGGTATGAAAGTCAAGACAAGGCTTCCTAATAGGAAGGAGGCTCCCAGCTTCCCAACATTTCAGAAGAGCTAATGTAATGGTGCTCATAAAACTTGCCTTGCCGACAAGAACCAAGAAGCCCAACTCTAGAAATTTACAATCCACAGAGGATCAACAGCTTGTATTCTGGATATCTTAAAGGTGAATGCTCTCAAACACCCAACTGTCTGTGGTGATGAAAACCTGGACACCCGTGGTTATAAATAACCCAGTCTGTTTCTTACAGCAACTAAGACTAAGGCCTAAATTCCAAATTGAACTGACTTCTTGATTTATACCATTGGCCAAGAGAAGAAAGCTCAGAGATGGAGCCTCTGAGAATAGCAGCAGCAGGTCTCCCAGGAGAGAGGGGGACTCTGAGATAAGTTGCTGAAGAGTGGCTCCCTCAAGTAATATGATAATTGCTTCTCAGAATCACAAAGTAAAATTAAAATACAAACTATGTTGGAGGAACTAGAAAAGGTGAAAATATTGTATTATGCAATGATTCTTTTTTCCTCAATCAAGTAGTGGGATTCCTAATGTTCAGCAAACTTACCCCAAAAGGGAATTATTTACAGTCTGCATTGAAAGAGAAGTCTGCTCCATTTCAATAAATTTTCAGTGTTAAAGAATCTGGTATATTGGAAAGATAGTTGTCTTTTGGTAAGCTCTTTACATTTTTCTCTCATATATTCTTGATTAGATTAGAGAACTATAGATATATCATGCTTGATTTTATAGCACGTACGAGATAAATAGGTCTCATTGTTGCTGACATCACCAGTTCTGTGCCCCCTGATATATACATGTATTTGAATCTTAGCGTACCTGAGAAAACCTGTCCTTTGGGGAAAGGAGTATGTGATACACACCATATCATGACAACAATAATAAAATCTCTATCAATATTCATAGCATATAGGGTATTATGTGAGTCTCATTTAACAGTAGAATAAAATGTGAGAAGATTAAGTGACTTGTACAAGGTCATACAGCTAATGAGGATTAAAGGGATAATCCAGATCCCTGATCTTATGCTCTCTCTAGTGCAAGAAGTTGCCTTTAGTCTGAACCCTAAATGGACCACATTTTAGAAAAGCTAATAATATCTGTAAATGTCATTATGGGTAAGTGATTTATTTTAGCCAATTTCCATTCTTCCTGAAAGAGATGTCTGTATTTGTCAGGGGCTAAAACAGTGGTTGTTCTACCCACCTCACTGAAACATGGCTCCCTGGAGTTGCTAAGTTTGTCCGTATCAGACAAAGTGGAAGGTGAATTACACTAATCTCATATCTCCCAGTTGAGATAATGCTACTGAGAACCACTCAGAGGTCAATAAATTGGACAAGTGCAGTTCTGATCAATTCCAAAAGAATAAAAAGGTATAGCATATTTTTTCCTGAATCAAAAAGATAAATTGCAGCAAAATGAAGATCCTATTCTAAGATATATTCAGTTTTATATTTATCTGCTGAATTTTGATAATAACTGCAGAATGATTTACAAAATGTATGCATGAGAATGACCCTTGTACTGGAAAGATTCATAAGTAAAACAATTGAGCAAATGGAACTATTTAAAATATATGGTTGCATATAATGCAAATTAATCTATTGTGATAGCTCTGGCTAACATTTTCCCACACAAACCATGTGCCAGGCTTTGTGCTAAATAGGGAGATTTTTCATTTTGTCTTCACATCAACTCTATCAGGAAAGAATGAGCATTATCTCCAATTACAGACAAAGAAATTGAGGTTCCCTGAAGTGAAGGGGCTTGTTCAAGACTCCTGAGGTAGGAAGGAGCAGAGCTTGGAACTGAAAGGTTCATGTGTTACCACCATGGTTACTATTTCGTCATTACATTTTGACCCAGTACCCCATCCATGGACACCAATTTGATGAGGAAAATAAGTTGAGTTTAATTTTTAAAAGTTATTTTTAAAACAACGGTCTAATAATGATTATGTAACTAATTTCAATTTTGATAACCACTGGTATGATCCTTCCCCACAATCAGGGAGCCTGACCACAACACAGGGTGATGGGGCCTCACCCATCTACCCTCCCACTAGCCCCCCATGCTTCTCAACTCCAAGCTCACTTACCTCACCCCAGAACCAGACCGAAGATGTCATGAGTGCTGCCCAAGGTATTAGAAAATGAGATGAAGCGGACCCAGCAGAAAGAGTGATACTCTTTCTGATACTGTGGAAGGGCAGGAAAGACACCAAACATCTACACAACTATCCCAGCACCAGCACACCAGACCAACATTGCTGCCCTTCCCCAAACAAGCCTTCTCTTCTCACATGACTATGATTAAGTCCCATCTATCTGCATTTTATCTCAATGAAGATATTTACCTTTATCCATTCCTTGCTCAATCATTCATTCGTGCCTATATTTAAATTTCTGGCACAAAGCTAAGGATACAAAAATGAATGAGATGCCTTCACCTGAGCCTTCACAGCCCAGAGAGAGTGACATATGATCAAGGTCTAGCGTGAAGAGGTGGTGAAGGAGGTAAGCAGAAAGGACTCTGGGAACACAGAGGAAAAGCAGCAACTCAGCCTGGGTGGGGTGAACTGGTCAAGCAATCAGAGAAAGATAATTATCATATGATCTCTCTGATATGAGGAACTTGAGAGTCAGGGTGGGGGGGTCGTGGGTGGTAGGGAGGGAAAAATAATGAAACAAGATGGGATGGGGAAGGAGACAAACCATAAGAGACTCCTAATCTCACAAAACAAACTGAGGGTTACTGGGGGGTGGGAGGGTAGGGATAGGGTGGATGGGTTATGGACATTGGGGAGGGTTTGTGCT